>JAUJYV010001253.1:0-19745 GCA_033995625.1 Ophyiulus pilosus
TCTGATTTATAATAATTATACACAAATATGAAAATACCATGCTCTCATTAGGCGAGGCGATCCCAAAACAAAGCTTGACGCGAACAACAGTGAACAACCGTTCCTCGTATCTCAAATTTTGCTCGTATTTCAAAGCAAAACTTCGCTCGCTAGACGGATCGTATCTCAAATAACTCGTATGTTAGGGCACTCGTATGTTGAGGCACCACTGTACTAAAAACTCTAAACTTTCAGCTATCATCTCAATTGCTACGTTTTAAAATTCATTATGATTAGTAAAATCATTTTATAATCTACATTTACATGTTTTATTAATTATTGAAAGTTTAGAATTATTGCGAAGTATTTTGGGATTGATTTAATTCCTTCAGCAAATGATTTTTAAGCTTCGTTTGTTTTCAATTTAGTATATTTTCTAATATTCTATAGTACTAAATAGCAAATTTGTAATCCTTATAAAAGGTTTTTAATATATGTTCAGACTTAATACAACGAATTATTCAGTTTATGTTGTAACAAAATTGTAGAACTTCGTGTTATAATGTTAATATGTTGGTTACAATTTCCAACTTCTAGATTTAGAATTGAAGTCCTGCCAAATTAGGACTTTTTCGGTAATGTTGAACAGTTTATTTTTCGATTGGATTTGCCAGTGCTTTCCTATAATCAATTCATTAAGTTGGCCATCATCATTTTAAAGACATAGCGGTCTGAATAACACCGACAATGAAACCATCTATTTTGCTAGTACATTTGAGCTCAACGATTTTGAAACTGCTGACATTAATCAAAGGGGGTTCCACAGTTTTACCAAGTCAATTACGTTTATTGTCGAATTAAATGTTGAGACATAAAGTAATATAGGGATTGAATCGCTTAGTCTGTTCTGCCATTACGAAAATAGGTTGAAATTTTAATCCGAAAGTCATTTTTCTCCGAGCTAAGCCCCTGTGAATAATATCCAGGTTTTGGCATTCGCTATGCCATCTTCTGAATTCCGGATTTTCATATGCGTTACTCACAAAGCGCATCTTTATGGCAATCTAAAATCTCAGTCATAAAAGTTCTACTACAGAAGTACGAGTTCCCTGTGGACCCATTGTTAGCTAATCGGCGTTTTTAATGCAACCCAAACAACGATAAATTTCGTTTTTTTTGCGATCTTTTTTATAGTTTGCTTATTCGGAATTCTATAGCCGTTTTTATTTGCCTCTGTAAAATTCTTTCATTCGGATTGCCCCTATCTGTCCCAAGAAAATAACGAGTTCGTAGAGATACGCTTGTTGGATGTTTTGATGGACCCTGTTTCGTGGTCGTAAAACTATATAGGGCAACTCTTAAAAGATTAGCAATAATAAAAATTGAAATTTGCCTCTGCTCTAAAACAGACATTATGATGCATTACAATTTCCAGACTGTATACAGATGGACGTCTATATGCATTTTTGGACCATGCATATGTAATTTGTATAACGAGAGACATCTGTGCAATTGGCAAATGATGTTTTGACTCCTATTTCACCGTTTATGAGCACTCTATTTCCAAATGAACTCTCACGGTGGGGTTATGGAACAATTTAAAACCTGAACAATTAAAGATTTAATTATAAAAATAAGCTGCATTATGATTGAAATTGCATTTAGTTTTCATACAATTGCAAAGTTATACTAGGTTGTACGAGATTACTGCATGATATTTGAAATGCAGTGTGCAGATGTTATGTATTTGGAAATACAAACTTCAATTAAATGTGGTCCATAAAAATTGAAAAATAATCAAACGCTGTATGAGATAATGATTTTATGAAGGAACAATCAAATCGTATGTTTGTGATTAATCCAAGATACATAGTTTAGAAGTCATCTTGATTGACATGTTTTTATTATGATGATACCAAAGTATTCCACCATTTGTAAAAGAATAAAATAGTAAGTATGTTGTTGATCAATCCGGTGTATTTTTAATGAACTTTTAATTCTTTTTGATTTACATGGTTAAGGAAAATAAGAAAATGAACCTATTAAAACGCGTGGTCTTTCAGCAAATACGTATTGCGATAGGATCACTTTTGATATAATGTTAATTATCTTATCTATATATGCATATCATTGTGTTATCAAAATGCATACTAAAAATATCCCAATTAATTTACGTATAATCCCTGCAGAGAATCGATTATCAATTGTCTGACTTGTATCACATTTAATCATAATATTTTTGGTGCAATTGCAATTTACATACGTTTTGTTCAAATTAAAAATATGTCAATAACATACATCCCGGAATCATCGAGAATATCTGAACATTTTTTTCTTGATATAAATATTGTTTCGCTGTTTTTATGACTTTATTTAGCATTTTGCCTTTAATTTTATAAAGGAATAATGCAGATCTCCCAAATTAGACTTGAGAATTTACGTAAAATTTTGTTTACAATTCTCTTTTGATGTTGAACCACAACCATATTTACATATTTATTTAAATAAGAAAGGCAAAATAACGCATGTTGCCATTCTATTATTTTCTTTCTAACGTGTATTTAAGATTTTTTCGTTTTTATTGAAATGAATGTTAAATATTTTTCCTCAATGACAGAAAAGCAATTATTCTTTTGAAAATGTATTTCTCACAAAATATTATTTAGCGTACAAATATTTCAAGAAATTTTATTTCAAGTTTGGCACAATACTTAGTATTTTCTAATAACATTATCAACAAAACGATGCTCAAACAAGTATTACATATATTTGGCGAAATCTTGCGTTGTTTTATGAGAAAGTAAAAATATTTTCTCTGGCCAAAGGTCTAGGTCTGATTTTAAGAGCTCGACATTGTGACCATAAACTTGTAGCTTTTCTAATCCACAGTATTTCATAAACCAGATACCTTATCAAGTACAATGTTGAAACTATTCGTTTTGCGCTTGACGAAATTGATAGTGATGCATATACTACATGTGCATTGTTTCTAATGGAGTTGACCATAAACATAGTTTGGTCAGACACATTTTAATGTATGTTGTAGTGAAAACTTTTTGGTACAAATTCTCTGACGTTACTGCACTGTTTGTTCCGATTGATTGAATTGTTGCTGCCAGAAGCACTCTGTCGGATTGCATGTCGTTTGGGCCAACTGAACCGATCATACAACTACGTTTAGCTGCAAGTGCTCTTTTTGGTGTGAAGTTATTTAAATTTCTCAAATGGACGTTCTGTTGTAAACGGGTGCAAATACTCGGTGATCGTACAAAATTATTCTCTGTGAAAATCGATTCCTTAAGTGTTAGCTATTTGTGTTGTATTCATTGTTTTAAGTACTATCCAAAGTTACCTTTCAATGATTTTAAATTCCCATTGCTTTTCAATGTATAACTAGAGCTGCTTTCTTGTCATAAATAACATACGAAATTCGAAAATGGAAGTGGACAGCTTGAGCAGTAGGCCCTATATTGACATTAAATACAAATTTAAGATGATCAATTGAAAGACTTGCCTGCACTGTTTTTATTATGCGACCATGTGGCTTTTTAAACTTTTTAAAACGTTACATTGTTAATTTTAAACTAATTTCCAACCTTCCCATCACATTTTTTCATCTGTTATATCTTGTTGGTATTTTGTCTTTTCCTGGTTTTACTGTCAGGAATTATCCTCATAAAACACAAACAACGACAATTTAAAGACAGTGGGCTACCAATGTAAGCCACATATAACCACGTGTAAGCCATAACCTAATTAGGCATCATATGTTTCCCATACCATAATCCCATAACACCTTTATGAACTTTTTTGAGACAAAAAATTTACTTGACTTGACATGAAACATGCACAACAGCTAGGTTAGATGCAATTGTGAAAGTTAGAACCTTATAGGGAGAACAAGTTTACTTAGATGTAGATACAGTTGTCTATTAAGCTTATAGATGTTTCATTGAAAAACTGGAGAAGTAACCTACCAAAAGGTGCATGCACTGACAAGAGCAGCATCGTCAATTAATTGCTTCAAAGTAATTAAGACAAACTATAATTCTATCTTTACGTTTTGTTCATCATCAATATATTTAACTATTTCCTACACTTTACCTAATTTAAAATAATTAATTTGTTATCATGCTAGATACTGAATTATTTCTTGTCTTTGATTGGCAGTGATTTTTGAGAATCGAACCCCTGAGCCAGGGCAGTAAGAATTTTATTTGAATTACAATTTTTATCCTGTAACAACAATCAAAAATTTGCCTAGCAACAACATATTCTAGCGCAAATATTAATGAATCATAGCAACGACGAACGTGATTTTAACTTACGTTCTCTTTCAAAAGGGAAATTGCTTGTGAAAGCCAAATTGCCCCATTCCATGAATGGAAAACCTTTCCTCGCCTCGCATATGCTTTCCCATTCTCAACAACTGGTCCTTGTTTTCTCAAAAATTAATTACCTGCGTAAATTAATTAGGGTTGTCTTAATTCAGGCTTTCTAATTGCGGGTCTTGGGCCTATTTTCGGGAAGAGTGCAAACAGTGATCAATATTCACTTTTAAGTTTAATTAAGCCGTCGCCAATGGGAAATGGCAGACGTGCGTTGCCAACAAACCAGGAGTTTAAGAGGCATAAAAGGCTGATTTATGCGGCGTGTTTGCCTCCGAATTAGGCCATTAGGCCTCTAAACAACAATTAACTTAATACGCGTGCCTAATTCGGAGATTGAAAGTATCTTCTGTAGTTAAACTGGACATAATTTAAAAAGAGACGCTCGAGGTGTATTCCCCGGATGGGAACGTTTTCGGATAACCCGAACTTGCCCTTTCATGAAACTTCAGGCACTGGAGAATTTAATCCCTCATTTAGAACAGGTTTCGTGAACCGGGAATTCAAGATTCACCAGCAAGATATCTGTAAATGGTGCTGCTGCAATTGCCTCGTATTAATTAAGTTGGATGTGAGAGGAGGAAGTCTTCTAGGAGCCATTTGCATTGGCATCCGACCTAGGCATTAATGGTAGTCATAAAGAAAGATGATTTGCATGCATCTGGTTTATTTCGAGGTGATAGGACGATATAAACTGTAGATGGGCCTATTTCTGCTTCCTGGAATCAAATGGAGGGAAATTAATCTTGTTAGTGGATTATGAAATTTTTGATATTCACAAGTTCACGAAGTCGATTAGAGATTCAAAATGTTGGTCATCAGCACCACCTGAGGGAGTTATATTCTAGCGTCTGTTGTAGACAGGTTTTTGATGTTTTTAAGATGTGAGTTCCTATACATGCGAGCTATTTAAAGTTTAAAAAATCCGTACATTTTACAGGAAAATTTAGCCCTCGTGTTGCAGAAATAATTATTAATAATTAATTATTAAATAAATATTAATTGTTGTTAAAAATCATGAAAACAATAATGTAAGGTAATACGGTTTGGGCCTGTCATGGAAAAAGAAAATTTCAGATGTTTCCTTTTCAGCTTTCCTACAGAAAATTTTCTTCAAATTTACTCCAAAATGAATTAATTTTCTGTACCTCGCATGTAACTTGACAATCTTTGCCACGTGCCACAGTTGCTTAAATCGCATGAGCTTGAGATTGAGCTACATCTCAAGTCCCAGATGCATACTACAGCTGCATAGAAAAATTGCCAAGACGAACTCAAGACAGCCAAATGTGTGACCCAGGAACTATGTCAGGGTGTCATCTCAAGCTTTATCTTAAGTTTGAGATGCAGCTTAGGAGCGGTAAAGCTTGTGCTGCAGTTTGTTGAGCAACTGTGGTGCAGGCCATTGTCATTGAGTGACTATGTTATAGGTAGAGACCTTTCAATCGGGAGACCCAGGTTCATTAGTTGTCTATCTAGATTGTGGATTTCGAAGTTTTGAACAATTTTTTCCGGGCCTATGAGATGATAGTTCCAACTTTAAAAACAACTCAATTCATTGGAATTAAGTGTGACCACTATAGAAAAATGGTGTAATGGAACACGACAATTGTCGAGGTATTCCATTGTTTTTATGATGGTATTCCATTATTGTTAATTGGTATTCTGTTATTTTTATGAGGCCCTTATTGTTATGGCAACACATTTACGTAGAACCATACATTTTATGAAATGATCTCTTCAACTTGACTGCCAGCACTTTTCCATAACTTTTATGGATTTTGTTTACTGTGTACAGCATTTCTATGATGCCATTGTATTTAGACTCCAAAATCAATAGTTCTTCTAATCATATTCGTTCTGAATCTAGATTTAAAGCATTTTGCATAATTAAAGATAGGTTGTGTCCTAACGTCGGATGTGTGATGCTTTTTACTGTATATTATCCAGGCAACCAATGGTTGAAAATAAATAATGTTAGCTGATTATTCATTAATACTGTATATTAAATTGTTGCATACTTGATGTAATTATATCAGAAGAATGTATCCATGTAAGTTAATAAGCTGATATTTTTTGTCTCAACATTTGAAGTGAGTGTTTCTGCCATCTGAAATGACAGGCAAAAGGAAATTGAGAATAGGGATTGCTATATTGGATTTTTAATTATTTTTAATTCCGTAACGCTGATGTTCATAGAAAAAACAAGATTAAAGCACAAATCCAGTTTGATCATAATTGTATCTGAATAGGAGATAGGAACAGACTGTAAGATTGTGGATAAAAATGTTTGAGTACTGTCATTAATTTAATCTATGAACGTTTAATTTTAGCTACTACACTGCAAAAGTGCATTTAATTAAATTGATAGCAATACTTACTGCATTTAACTGACTGACTATTCGTTAATTAAAATTAAAGGGATTGTTGAATGTAATTTTTGCTTTTATCGGTATTGTTTGAAGTTGCTGTTTGAGAAACTGAAGTGAACAATGACTTGAAACGATGGTTTGTACTGGCAAAGTTGGGTGAAAATCTCGCCATCAGAGGACATCTTAGATAATAATGCATATTCATTTTTTCACCATTTTAAATTACCATTTTAAGAAACTGAATGCATTTTACGTAATATTTGATGGTTGTGTTGTCTTTATTGGCAAAGTAAGTGTCCCTTACTGCACATATGTAAAATGAGCTAGATCTAATAAATTAAATATACTGACACAATTTATTGGACAATGCTAGTTGAGCAGAACTATGGTTGTTAATGCCCTTCAAAGGAGCTGCAGTTTAAGGCTGACGTGCATATGTTGAATATGATGCATAGGCTAATTAGTTGCTATTAAATTATGGGAAATGTTTGAATATGTTTAAACCCTGAGGGCAGATTCGATAACCTAATGCTCATTCCACATCACCTCATCAAATGAATTGATATTGTTTGCGTAATTGTGCTATGTAAACGTCCATCATCATATGAATGCTATTATGCAACGTTTTCTAAATTTTCGAGTAATTTGACAATGGCTGAAGGCTGGGATATTACTTTAAAACATGCGTGTTTTACTATAACGCTAGAAACCAAATAAATGCCAGTGTAAAATTTTGACAATATTTCAATTTGTTAGCAAAAAAGATCCCATGTGAAGGATTACCTTCATTCGAGAATGCCTTTAAAAAAATATCTTATGGTACATTTGGTTCTGTTGGAAAGTCACTTAAGTAATTTCTGGCATGTGTTCTTGCACGAAAACTTACCTTTTGGCAGATTTTCTCCTGTCTTCCAATCTGTTTTATAAGCAATTATTGTTAAAAAAAAAGCAGTTGCCAAACTGTATAAAAGCAGAGAAATTCCATTTTTCCTTTATTTTCATTTTTTCCCTCTTTACATTTGTCTATTCATTTTTGAGAACAAACTTAGCTGCCACACAAGGGCTGTGCTCTCCAAATATCACATGTACAAAGAATTATGCAACTCGCACAAAGTAAGCGTGGTATTTATCAAAGAGTTTCTCAACACGCTAGAAAGAACATTAGGCATGAAACGCAAAATAGAGGCATTCGACGAAATATATATTATGTATACTGTATACGCACGATAAGTATGTACACAAGCCCGACAGTTGAAGTTTCGACTTTTATTATACACAACTCGGTTTGGATTTATGCGGATGTGAGACCTAGGGCCTCAGATCCATCTAATCTCTAGCTACAGGCTGTGAATAATGCTGGTTTTGATAAATGGAAAATGGTGAAAAATGAGCCCAGTCCAGTATATATCATTGGGAAGGCTAAGTTCATATTTCTTTAGTTTTTTCTTCTTCTATCCCATTGTTTTACCCAGGCAGGCAAGTAGCTGAGCAATGGAATTCTCAACTAGTTTTAAAATAAATATATACAAGTTTGGTTTGTCTACCCAGGCTGTAGCACATTCTTATTGCTCTCAATGATTCTGTGCGTGCTTGGAAGGAAAAAGCGAAATGAAGGAATTAAATTAGTAAATGTAATAAGTGTTTACAATAAAATCATTTGACTTTGTTTTACAAAGGAAACAAGAATGGTACACGTTATAAAAAAAACACATTTCGTCTAATCTGCATTCTAAAAACAAATTGCTTTTATGACAAAACACGAAATTGCACACATGTTCAACATGATGGTCCATGTTTTATTCAAAGCATCATCGCCAGTGATGTTAAATTGATCTTAAAATTAACATCCGCAATGCTAAGCATCTCAAATGATAGTTTTGGTTTAAAGATGATAATGGTAAAAGAATCTCATTGCTGAAAAAATCATTGCTGTTTTTTTCGTAAAAATTTATATTTTTCAAAAGTGAATTTTTTTAAATATTTTGTAATATTTTATACTATTTTAATACACACAGTAGGAGCATATAAAATTTGAAAGTATTAATACAGAAATTTCAATTAGGAATATAATTTCATCTGCACATTTTCGTCCACAGTACTATATGTTTTTGATGAATTTGTTTTAAGAGTATTATTCACCAAAAATAATTTTCATAAGACAAACTCATCAAAAACATATGGTATTGTGGACGAAAATATGCTATATACGATTAGTTTTGTTTATTCCGTCTTGCTCAGTATTTTAATTTTTTTTATGTTTAAACAGTGCATTTAGATTGTGTACAAAACAAATATTATTCAGTTTCCCCATGATTACTAAGAGAATTTTTATATAAAAGATGAAATCAAAAACGATTGCTATGTTATATTCGGATATAAAACCGATATGAACTTTTGAGTGCTTCAAATTCATACAAGCATTTTTTTGTCAAATATTTTCTTAACTGATTTTAGACAGTCTAATTCTAACGTTTCAACTGTTACATAATACATTTCGGTGTTTGAATAAAGTTTGGAGATTTCTACTATAAGCCATCTATAACATTTTTTTTCATTTCTGGAAAGTAAACATTGCAATAGTAATAAACGCAGCAATATGGAATGTTGAGATTAATGAAAGAATTGGGATTAGCGAGAATAACATGCGAGAATGATTCACTTTAACATATTTGCATTGTAAAAGAATTGAGATTAAAAAAGATAAGTCTTGACATGAAATGCAATGCATGAAGAAATACTCATTTCTGGATACTGAGGATCACGTAAAGCGCTTAAAATCATTCACGTTCTGAAAGTCGATTCGGCCCAAAGCAGCGATGATGATGACATTAATTTCTTATGAAATTCAACAACATTCTAAAGATGGAAATTATGTAACATTCAGTTCCTTGTGGCTAAGATAATAGATTCAGGGGTTTTAGAAGCCGTTGTGGGTACAGCTACAAATTCATCCTAACAATGCAGGTTTTTTTTCTGTAACGTTTTCCATATCGGAAATCGCCTGAAACCTCGATTTGCTTTTCCAGAAAAATCGATACAAAATTACGCTTGGAACACGCTTGTGTTGAATTATTTCCCTGTTTACAAGCTTCGCCCATCTGCAACATTCTTCATTTGCTTTGCTTTGTTTTGTTTGGAAACCTGATAGATACACTCATACATAAGCGAGAGTCCAAAGAAATTGAGTAAGAAAAAACGTTTTTTTGTTTCCCTAGACGAGATTTGTTGCTTTTGTACGACAAAATGTTTGGGCGTATAAGTGGTGCAGGTGAATACACAAACTTAGGTTTACTTATTCGATGTCCGATTAATCCAACAGAAATGGAGTAACCAACCGGAATCCATTGTAGTGGCCACTTGAGTAATCACAGTTACTGTTTACTCCGTGTCCAGACAATGTGGCTATCAGATTTTGTTCAATCCAATTGAACACTTTCTCAGAATTTTACCCTCTGCAAATCGACATGTCAATAACTACAATGTGTCCCAAATTTATCTTACTAATCTTTATCCAATATAAAAAAGACCAACCTGGATGTGCACAAGAATATCAGGATTATTCCATGTGACATACATGTACTAGATACTTTTAAAAGTTATAGACTACTATAGAATAGATGAAGGTTTAGAATGTTTGTATCCTTGATATTTCTGTTGTAAAGATGAATTTCGTACATTCTGTATTAAAAGTTATAGTTTGCAATTTGAATACAAACCATGGAAGGAGGCGGAATTATTAAGAAATATCTTTCAACAAAATTCCGACTAAGTTTTTTTTTAAAAATGACTGGTTGGTTGGTTATTTATGTTCGCACTTAACAACAAGACTATAAAATTGTGAAGAACTGTTGATGCAACAAATTTACCTAGCTTTGCACTTAAACCAAATAACAAGAAAGAAGAAGCTCCAATGTAGGTTGAATCCAATTCAGTTGGGAAAAATGATAATAAATAGCTCTAAGGCAGCCATTAAGATGCAGTTTTATGCTTCGTAATTAAGAATCAAATTTCACAGTTAGACTATAGACAATTTTCAGCAAGAAAAGCCATTCAAAAGCCAAACATTACCAAAAAGTCAACAAAAAATCGAAAATGGAATAAAAACTCTTTTCAAAGAACACATTGAGATTATTTTCATTATTATAGATGTAGGTCACATCTCTACCGAATATGTTTTGAATCACACTCTGAGAACGCAAAAAAATCAATTAATATTACCATAGTAAGCATTAATTTTTCAGTTGATTATCTATTGTAATTTAATATATACATAATTGTAATTTAAATTTTTTAATTTCTGAAATCTCATTTGTGTATTTTGCAATGATCAAGTTGTTAAACGTGTTTTATATGACCATATTTGAATAAGCGTTTATAATTTTAGATTATATACCTTAATTAGATCAACCAAAAGGACTAATGAGACAAAATGAGGCCATCCCTGGGGTCAAATTACAACCGACTATTAATGGGAGTTTTTGTGAGATTCACTGAGTTTAGAGTTTTTATAAGAATGTGTAATAAAAACATAGTTTGTCCAAATATTATGTAAAAATGATCGAACTAAACTTTAACTGATAAGAATCAATAAAGTAACACAGTTTATCATCCTAATGCCATGTGCACGTTCGTGATCACAATTAAGTTTGTGAAAAATGCTTAGATTGAAACAAAATTATGCAGTGTTATATTTTAATTAGTACAGACCACATTGATGACTAATGCCAACAAAAAGGCCAGACTAGAACGATACAAACAGCTGCTAAGAAAATATCCTGCACATCTTGTTAACTTTATCTGATTCACAAATGAGAATTAATAATAGAGAAGTTATTCTGTGTATCAGAGCCATTAAACAGTCAAAACGATCGCCTTTATGTAAAGAAAGTAACATTTAAGAGAAATGTTGCTGCAGAAAGACTCCTTCGCAAATGCCCAAAATTTAGCAAATCAGTGATGGTGTCTGTTGGTGTTTCTGCACACGAACGAACTGAAATTAATTCTTTTGCACCCGGAGTTAAGATCGATGGAAAATATTACAGAGATGAACTTTTGACTAAAACACTTCTTCCGGACATGCAACAAATCTCGGATTTTTTTCATTTTTCAACAAGATGGTGTGTCCGCTCACCATGCTCGAGAAACAGTTGAACTGTTGCAACCGGAAACGCCACAGTTCATCGAACCCAACCCCTGACCACCAAACATCTGGTCACAATCTGGACTAGAATCCAGTGGACTACACATTTTTGGAAGTTCTCCAGGAAAAGGTTTATAAATCGAAGATTAATAATATCGAAGACTTGAAACTACAAGTATGTACTAAGAAAACTTGGATTGAACTCGACTAGCGTATAATCGATTCGTCAATCAAAGAATGGCTCTGGACTTGTGTAAAAGCCACCGGAGAACATTTTGAGCACATTTTATTATTAATTTTTGTTCCTACACTATTGTTCTATTAAGTGCCAAATTTCATTTAAATTTAAGCATTTTTCAAAAAGTTTTTTTTTAAGAATGCACATGTGCAGCCATCACGTTAATGGGTTTACGTAGGTGAGGTAGTGATAACGCTATTGGCTATTCATTCAGAATACCTGGGTACAATCCTGGGTCGGCTACTACACTACTCATCGGCTACCATGACTTAATGTTAATGGGGTCTCATTAAGTCTCACAGAACCTTGTCTTATAAATATTGGGGTCTCATTAAAGTCCCACAAAACCTTGTCTTATAAATATTGGGGTCTCATTAAGTCCCACAGAACCTTGTCTTATAAATATTGGGGTCTCAATAAGTCCCACAGAACCTTATATTATTAATGGGATCTCTTAAGTCCCTTTGACTTTTTCATTTGGTCTCTTATAAATCTCATTAATCTCATTAGTCTCATATATATGGGACTGTATGGGAATTTTTACTTGGGATATTTGGCAAAACTTATTGTTTCACGTGAAAGTTGTTATGAGCAAGTGATGTAAGCGCTGTGATCTTTAGCTATGTCATTAAAGGTTAATTTGCTTTATGTAATTTTATCCCTCTGCCATACTTCGACTTCGATTAGTCGCAGGAGTCCTTGCCAGACAAAGCCTTATAGTTGGTACAAGGTTGAAATGCAGAGGCGAAAAAGGCCCCTGTACTGTAGATACAGTCGAACCCGCTTAATTGCACTTTGACCCGGCAAGCCAAAATGTGCAATTAACCAGTTTATGCAATTATTCGGGTTTTGCTTAATTACATTTGATTAGAATACATTTTCAGACATATAAAATGCAAATAACATTATATCCCTCGCTAGAAGCAATTTGGCATGCAAAACGACAGGGATCCATAAGGCTGTCACATATGATAAATAACCTGAAAGGACTTTATTTATGAGGAGTGCTATTAGATTTAACCTTCTTAAATAAAATCTAACTTTGGTGAGCTTATATATGCAGCCACCATGCATGTTGTGTTTTAAAATGTTTGTGAAGCTGAGCCATTCACATTGATGTTCCCCTTTACCCATAATCCCATTAATGTGATGATCGCCAATGTGCAACCTTGAAAATCAGTGCTACCAATGTCGTGATTGTTAATGGTGGCTAGCACAATCTCTGTATTGTTTGCAAACAAGTTTATTTAGATATTTTATATATGCCTGCATCAACATTTGCAAAGAAAATAGACTGAAAACATTTCTTGCAGAATTTCTGCATGTCATTTTCATATGAGAAGTCACAAATCAAACTATGGATCCTATTAAGATCTCTCCTACCTTTATTTAATTTTGACAGAGATCTGTAACCAAATCTGAAAACTGCCATGACATTTAAGTACAGTCAAATCCACTTAATCGCACACGGCTTAATTTCACAGACTGGATAATGGCACATAATCTCCAAGCCCTGAGCATTTGCCATTTTGTACATGATGTGAAACCAGATTATCACACACCAGATAATTGGATAATTGCACATAATTTGCAAGCTTTATATGCAATTTTTGTATGAAATTGTGACCGAGTATTTGCACATTGAGATGGCCCACCCGATTTTAAATGTATGAAATGTTATAAGATAAATGTTGCAATACTCTGTCATTTAAAGCTTGTGAATTCATTGAATTAGCAGTAGCAGGCACCTCATAATTTGCTTATTTACACCAAATAAATCTCGCAACGTTCTATTTCTACCCAACAGCATTATAATTACAAACATTAAACTTGTTTTATTATTTCAATGCTTTATAGTGTCTTCTGGCTTTGAAAAACTAATATGATGAAAACACAGAAATCTAAAAAAATAATAGTGTTTGTCATTAATGTTAAGGTGTGTATAAAGACATTAGGCTAGCACAAACTCTCTATTAACTGCATAATTACTTTGTTAGGTTTTTTTGCAGAAGGTATGCATAAAATAAATTGTCATAAATCCATAAACAACATGCAGCTCAAAATATGTTATGCAGAATACTTGCATACAAATTAAAACAAACTTATTCCAAAGTGTTAGAAAGTATGAACTTTAGTCGGTCTTGCATGTGAAGGCCACTGGCCCACGCTTCCAGTTTCTCCCACCAGAGGAACTGAACTGGGACTACTTTTTCTTTCTTTCAGCCAGTTCACTTGATTGAAAATTAGCAGCCAGTTTAATTGCTTAAATATCAACACAAAGAAATAGTTATGCAAAATACACTATGCATAAATTTACATCTACAATTGCATGCATTTTTAATCCATAACATGCATGCAGAAATCAAGCTATAAAGGTGGTGATTTGCCAGTACAGTGCAGATTGATTTCTAAAACATATACATGTATGTGGGTGAATGTATTGCTATCTTGAATTGATTATGGCAAATTAAAGTCTGTAATATTGTTTTCCATACTTTTAAATTATTTAATACAATAAGAGATAGGCATTTGTTGAACTGCTCACCAGTATAACCCATTCTAATTCAGCAATGATTGGTAGTTTCACAGTTTGCAAGATTTGGTGTTTATACCATATACAGCTACATTCTCTTAGAGAAATAATTTGCAAATTTACAATTTCTAAATTATTTTCAATATCATCAAGATTATAGGAAAAAACAGAATTTTTTAAATGTGTTATGTGGATTCTTGATCCATGTGCATTTAATGTGTTATTGTCAGAAAAGCACATGAAGAATTCCAATAGAAGCATTACAGTAGAATCTAACACTAAACAATTATAATTGCTGCACTTACTAGAGGAAGTAGTAAACATTACACTGTCAATAAGGCATTGTATGAATGTTCATACAGAATTTATTTGATCATTACCTGTGATGTTACAAATCACCTGTTTCAACTGAGCAGTAAAATTGGGGCCTAAAATAAATTCTTTCCACATGAGTTGCCATCAATTGCATACACATGCATCTTGGCATGGATTGAAAATATTTAATGTGCTACTTCAATCTTACCATTCATCACCCATGTCCAGCCATCATTATTGAATGACCCTCATTACTATGACAATTTATACAAAAGATCCATTACAATTTCAGATAAATAATTTGGATGGCAATTAATAAGATGCATCATTTCGTCTTATTTTGGGGGCAAGGAAAATAGTTGAAGAATAGTGTAAGAATTGATCCTAGTTGAAATAAATTTGTTGCAAAAATGTCAACCTCGTAATGGTTTTCAGCTAAGATTTCATTCTGGTTAAGTTAGTATTTCAGCTAACATTTTCTCAAAGTTGATTTTGCTTTTAACTAAGTTTTGATCCAAGTTAAAATGGATTTGTCAATTCTATTAATTTTGTCCTCGTTGAATTGGATTTCAACTTAATGTTGGCAAAGTTGATTATGGATTTAGCTAAGATTTTGCAAAAGTTGATTTTGGTTTTAGCTATAATTTGATCCAATTAGAATGGTATTTATTTTCTTTTTTGTTAAATATTGTCTTCTAAGATTTTGGAAATTGTAGCCAAGATGGTGTAATATTGTTTGTAAATGAATAATACATATGAATGAAGTTATAATTGCTGAATTATTTTTCCCATGGCAGTATATTATCATTATAATACAAATTACGTATATAAATAACATAAAATATACCATTTATCTACATATTGAATAACTATTAAGGTTTGTTTTAGAAAACCTATAACAAACCTTAAAGAAACATAGGGTAATACTTATTTTATACTTAAAATCTACTTTGGTTAGCAACCAATTCAACAACTAGCATATACAGTCGATTCAGCTTTATCTGGACACTAGTTAATCTGGGCAGCCATTTATTAGGGCCAAATTATCAAGAACAAATCTGGACAGTACATTCGAACATGTTTTTGGTCCGGTTATTTCGGCCACTAATCCACTTATTCTGGACAGGCATTAACCCAGAAGGAGCCAAAGGCCCCAGTTTAAAGTCAATTTTCCAAGAATCGCTTATATGGAATCTAAAGATAAGGAGTCCCAATTGACCCCCTCGGAATGGCCACGAGGAGCAAGGACCTCACCTCACCATCAATTTTATTGAATTAAAATCTCAATGTGATACTTAATGTGATACGAATGTATACTAATCTGAATGTACACTTACATTTGGATGATATCATACTGATTTCAAGCCGTTTTTAAACTAATAAACAACAATTTATGGTGCACTGTACCTACGGTCTTATTTTACACCATATACATGTATTTTTTTAACTTCGCATATTCTGGGCAGCCGCCTAATCGGGGCAAAACGCCTCCGTCCGGATGTGTCCAGATTAAGCGGAATCAACTGTATCTTCAAATTTTAGTAAGGGTGTATTCAAGATAGGATTATGTCAATTTGTCAACATGCTATGTATACATGGACCATATACTTTGGATACAGTATATTTGTGTATATTATTAATATAATTCATGGCTGTGTAAGAACATGTGATATTTTAAGTTTTGGAAAAATCGGGTGGTGTCAAAACTTGTTATCTCCATACACGAATGAATTATACGCTTGAAAATAACGAGACTTAACAATAGTTAATTATCGATTACTTCAGGCAACATAAAGGTAATAATACTTAAGATAAAAGTATGTTTATTCATAAGATTAGTTATATTAAATCCATGAGTAATATAATGTGCCTCAATTAAGGTTTTTGGTGCTTGTGTTGTGTCCACAAGCTCGAAATCAAGAGGTTAAGTCTTGATTTGTCGATTTAATTCTTGTGAATAAGCTAATATCACCTATTAATTATTTAATCATCAAATTTCTATAATATGTCAATATTGCTGTTAAGTATTTATCTGCTGCTTTTTTCGGGATTCCCCATGTTTTATAAACTTTTATGTTCGACCATCACTATCCCTTCTATCAGATTATCATTCAGTTGAGTGAGTAGATCAGTGGGTTAAGGCGTCAGTTCTTTATGTTGAATGTGTAAATGTTGCAGGATTCCTCCTAGCTGTATGTTGTATTGTTTTTGTTTTTTTAAAACAAATTAAGACATTGAGGTGGTCAACTTAATCGTGATCTGCCTGGTCTAGCACCATAGCAGAAGCGTAAGGGGGAAGTTGGAAGATCGATAGCTCTTCGAAGTTCACACACCACGGTTCGACTTTCGTTAAGGTCGGGGGTGAGGCTGGCAGAATAAACACGACAGTAAGAAGTTCCTCGGAGAGAGTGGACTTACAAAGTTTCTAATTAAAACGCTTCGGCTGGGCGCGTCCCTGAAAGTTGGTGCAAACGTCGAAATGGTGTTTTTCAGGCCCTTATATACAGGACCCAAAACACCACGTGACAGAGAATGACCAATGGTCAGTATGTCTCAAAAGGGGTTAAATACATAATTGAGGTCATGTGACTCCAATTAGTGGTGTTTCCCATGCACGAGGACGGAAATAGACAATTATCTATTTCCATGGAAATATGAGACCCATAGAAATATGGAACCTATGGATTCTGATAAACCCATTGATATGGTGTCCCATACATGGGAATTTTCACTTGGGCTAACTATTTTTAACAACCAGGCTGGAAATGTATTGTCCATGTTGTATCCATTTTAAAACACAAATAAGATCAATGCATAAGATCAATCTTTTATTCTTTTGTCCCGGAAAAACGTGTATTTTATTTGTAAAATGATAATGAACGGGCACAACCTTGTTTGTTTTTGTGATCAATGGTATACAAAAGGAGCATGTTGTTTCAAGTTGAAACTTGTTAATAGTAGATGCGTTAGTTCAGTCTTATTTCGAGCAAATTAAAAAAGTTAGTTATTTGAGAATTGCTGCATGGGTGTTCATAATGAACAAAAAAGCATGATCTTGTTTCAGTTTTTCTGAAATACTGAAATTAGTATAATACATTTAAGTACGAGAAAATCAAATTGCATTCAGAGACACTTACAGCCACATGGGTACAACAATGCATATGGCATTAATAATGCAAATTTGAGTGGCTTTAAGTTCAACACTTTCGGCCTCAAAATTCATCAGGAATTTTATGAAAATTAGGCGAATTATAGACAGGAATAAATTGTCTACAAAACACATTTTTCGATTATAAATCGGACATTTGGTTGATGAGAAATACACATTTTTACTTGATCCATGCTGGTGAGTCGAGTTTTTGCACTCAAGTGCATATGTAGCAGTATCTTATTTCGCGGCCATTTACTTTGAAGACTTTTCATTTGGTGTGATGACTACTTCTTAATAATAAACCCTTGGGCAAATAAATACAATTTATAACTAATGGGAAACACGCTCTTATTACCGTGAGTAGCAATTTATAAGTCCTTTCTTGTTTTTAATATTTGTGGAAAAATATTATTATTAGTTTCTATAATCCACATGCAAATGTAATCACATCGTCTTTAAACATAAACATTAACAAGTATCCTTAATTGTAGTCTTTGAAACAGTGAGCATTATGTTCTGCATAGCACAATTATGGCTTTGAGATTTTCCAGGTGTGTTGCCGCAATCAAATACGATTGCGCAGTACGCTTTGAAAGTAAAACTTCGGGTAATTGAGCTTTTTCTAATTAGTATTTCCACTCTTTCCTGTTCAAGTTCTATAGCGACAAAACATGCAGTTCTATCATATTGGAGTCAAAACTACTTCCTGTTGAAAGAATAAGCGATATAAAAGTAATTACAGGTTAAAAATTACAGGTCGTCCTTCACGGACCCCATGGTTACCTCATGGTTACCCATATGATTTTCAACTTTTTTAAATATTCTAGGCTTTCATGATAAAATTACTCTAATACGAGTGTAACAAATACAACTAACCAACCAACGAATCATTTCGTGACTATATCATTGTTGAAATTTGTATTCGGGGATAAAATCAGGTTTTCGTTTTTTTTTTTTTTAAATTTGTTACTTGGGTTAAATAGTATATCGATTCTAGCATAGTCTGAATCGACCTTAAGATATTGCCGTTCTGTGTCAAATGCTTAATAGCCTTGCAGAGATAAGGTTTATTACACTTTCTGCATTCAGCTGTATTAAGCTTGCAAACGTCGAGAAATTAAAATTCAACATTCATAATCATGAATTTGCAAATGCGTGTAGGAATTAACTAAATGTGGATTTTGATCATAAAGGGCATGATCCCATCCATATCGATATTTCCCGGAATCAGTAAGGGGTAACTATTCTGTTCAAATGCAACAAATTAACAGTATAGTTAATCTAATCGAAAACGTTCATAATCAAACCAATTAACAGAGGTTTCTGTTGCATTTGTATATTACTAACCATTGCAGACTAGCAACTTTAACCATTAGCACAGTAAATGAGCCCTTAGGGACAGTCTAATTCTGTCTGCGGTCGATTCGCACTATGGGAAACTCGCACACATGCAAATCAAAATTACCTTACGGTAACAAGAGGCTCTGTCCTTTTTATAGACAAACTGACGCCTTGTATTTCACCAAATGTTATCTTACTTGAAGAAAAACATTTACAGTGGAACCTCGCTTAACGAGCACCTCGCATAACGAGTGATTCGCATAACGAGCAATATAAATTTTTAAAAAA
>JAUJYV010001254.1:0-19742 GCA_033995625.1 Ophyiulus pilosus
GTATTTCCGCAAAAATACCGACTTCCGCCGTTCAAGTGGTTGAGCGTCGGTCGTCTCATTGTGTATTAGGCATTAAAATACAAAGCATCTTTTTTTTTTGTAATACTGAAAATATAATGTGTAATACGATACCGTATGAAATTTATTAATTGAAATCGACATTTAATTTAGCAGTTCAGTAGTAACCTCAACCGTGGTTCAATTAATAAGTAATTAGAATCAGAAGTTGAAGAGGCCCCATTAAAAAATTGTACACTTTTTCCACTTATGTATTTTTTGGAAATTGTATTTATTTCTTATACAAATTAAATGATAGCTTTATACAGAAGTTGGGGTTCGGGCCCTTTGTATCCTGCAATCGATTTTTGATATTGTAATACTATGTGTATGAGATAGAATCATACACATATTACAATATACAAAAAATATATGTCCATGTATACACATAGTTTATATAATATATATAATCTTTTAATATTGGCGATGTAATATGACTGTTACAAAATGAGCGCCCTCTAACGGATCTCATCACCATGTATATTCGTGGAAAATAATGTATTTAGACATACTATATACTAACCATAAATGGGACATTCAAAAAGTAATCTCCGAAATTCCTTCAAAAATTGACCCCACCCCCTTAGACGTCATTAATTTATCTTTTTTGAAAGTATGGTGTCCAGAAAAAATCGTTGGAGCATACAAAGGCCCTAAGTTTATTTTGCTGACACCCAAATTCGCCGTCTTTCGTTGTTAGAATTTTATTAGAATTAGATGATAATTTTTTCCTAACCTATACCTAACCTTACCTAACCTAGAAGATTAGGACCTAGATATTAGGGTCCTATAGGAACTAAAACGTTTGTAATGAGACAGTGAAGTGGGTTGTCGGTCAAGTGGGACTAAACCTTTAATAACCTCCTCGCAAGGTTCATGTCTGGATCATGGTTTGTCAAGATCGTCCAGCGGATATGACGTCACGAGAACACGCCTTCTCGTAAACCGGCCAAGATGGAGTACAAAATCACCCAATAGCGAAGAACTTGAAAACTTGATATTCAATTCAATTGAATAGCCTACGGCCTATGGCATAGGGCAGGAGGGGGACTAAAAAATGAAGAAATTAATATTCAGTCTGTTTCGCTCTCTTTTTGGCGTTAGGCCTAAATGCGAGGGGTGCGTTCTTCGTGTGATGTCATAAAAATTCCTAACTCTCTCTCTGTCTTTGGCTCACATATCCGTGCAATAAATTCGTACGTGGATCAAAACGAGATTATAGACTTAAGAAAGTGGCGCCGAGAACTTTTTTTACCAATAATATATAGACTAAACCAAATTAAAATTTTATGGCATTTGGAAGGATCGAGGGGGTCAACTCTCCCCTTGGTGGGACCTTGGGAATGTCAGCCAACGGGGTGATCGAACCCAGGTGGTACAAGGTGCTTGAGGTCCATGGGACGGTTGAGCCACCTACACACGATCAATCCTGGATTGATACAAAACGTGTCTGGACAAGTATTCGATCTAAAAATGATCGTATAGGTGATGCCGTTCATGAAACTTTGTTGGAAGCTGTGAGGTCAACATATTTGAACTCTTGGAGCCATATTGGAATAAACTTAATACGGTGAAAGTAAGAACATAAGGTGTAAAAACATTAAAAAAAAATAAAAAAATAAAAAATGCATGCATGTTTCATTTAATAAAAATAATGTTTTTGGGATATTATTTGTGGGACAATTTGCATCATGCATGTGTTGCTGGTTGAAACTGCAGCAAATTAAGGGTCATGTTTAAAATAAGAACAGTAAAAACACTTTTTTTACTAAATATATTCGCCTTATATACACAGATGTAAGCGTATTCCTGTTAACATCTGTGTAAAATTTCATGTAAATGCATAAATGGTATGTTTCTAGGAATGATTTAGAATTTGGGAAAATTGTCCAAAAGTATTTTAGAACTTTTATACATACTGTATGTTTTTCAACCTACATATATATTTCAGCTTACAGAACACTAAAATAAACTAGACTTAAAATTGTCGTATACCACATTGAACAAGGGGCTACAATTGTCAAGGCATACCATCCGTGTTTTTTTAAGCAGATGTTTTCTACAATTTTCTCAAGGAAATGAAGAAAATTCACATTTGGAATAAAATCATCTGCATGTTCTATGACGACCATTTCTAATATTTTATATACTACATGTATTTACAAATAGCATATTACATGCATAGAAGGTATAGAAGGGAAGCACCACGCATGCGCACTCATGACGTTCAGTTAGTTCATTGGGTAGTTCAGTCCGTGGTTCCTCCCTTCCCGACTCTAAAGTTAAGGTTAACGTTTAGGCGTTGGCTGGCTCAGTAGAGAGTTTGAACCATCCAACTTTAAACCGCGCTGGTGACCAAGAATGGCATTGGAATGCCATGATTTGCATAGGGTAGTCCTTGGCATTCCAGCCGCCAGCACTGTTCCTCGTTATCGTTTCGTTAACGTTGGCTGGCTCAAACTCTCTATATAATGCAATTTTAACATTTCCTTAATTTCAGAAACACATCCACGACATGCAAGGACACATGGGTATACATTACTATTCAGAACATCTGAACATTTTTTGTCTATGTCTATCAAGGACAAGTTAGTCACATTCTTTTCAGGAAGGCCATACATGAATGCCTGATGACCATCCCGCCTCTAAGACCACTATGACGTCATCGGAAGGTATACATTTACGACGTAACCCGCGCTTCCGTCATAATAACAATTGTTTACATTTGTAATAAAATCTGCCTAAAACGAGCATTACCAATAGTAATAATAATAATAATAACAATAGCTTATATGGGTCTAATTAAAAAGTCGACGTCACTATACGTTGATGGGCGGGCTTAAGACGCGTTTTAATTGAACTTTTTCGAAATGAGGGTCAATTTAACGGAGACTTAACGTCTTTGATCTATTGCTTAATGACCAACAATAACGTCTGCGGCGAGCCTATTATCACGGCGTTATTTCCTCCATAGAGAAAACATTAAGGCACATTTTATTATGCAATTAGTATTTTCCAGGGGGTTATTGCTAGAGTGAGAAATAACTATATTTATAGAGATGGAAACCATAAAGTTATATCCCCGGTAATATTTATTCTAATTTACGATCAGTTTAGGTTCGAGGTGCATTTTCGCTCGCACACTAACTTCGAGTGTGCTGTGGGAAAGGCGCTTTTCAACGACGGTACGAACAACCAAAACTTGTCCTGTCCTGCGTGCCTACATTGGAAATTCAACCGAATGTTAGGCCTCTTTTATGAAGGACCTTTCTTTCGAAGGTAATCTAGTCTTTCGCACTTTTATTTAGGCTTAACAACGTCGGTTTCGTGAGACTAAAAGCCCATTTGCAAAGCATGGGAGAAAATGCGCGGGGAAAAACTGTGCCGGTGACACGTGTGACGTCAGAAGAAATCGAACGATCGTACAATGGCCACGTGGTTCGAAAATTCCAAGGAAATTTGGAATTTGAAACTTCGAAACCAACCGGAAGTGGAGGAGGAAAAAATAATGCACATGATGTGGATGACGTCAGAGGTTACCGACGTTCTAATAGAATACGAAATAAAAATGGAATGCCGTATGAATGAAATTGGAACGTGTGCTAAATTCGAGCGTTCCAAATGGTCGAATCGGGTAATGAAATTTTGAATTCTGTTTAAAATTTAAATAGAATGAGGAAGAATTTGGAACATGAAGAATTAGAACCTCGCCATGCTGGAATTGGAACATGTGTTTATGGAAACCAAAGGCAGAACTATAAGACATGTGATTAAGGAGGATGTGACGTCATAGTTTCACAATTTTATAAAATCGCGAGTGAGTAAATTCGTATTTGGTCTGGGATTTTAATTTTTTTAGAAATCAAAGGAATGCTTTCGCGGACATTTGATATAAAATATTTTTATACATGAGTTTGTCATCATCTGGACTAAAATTTAAGGTAAGACACATAAACTTAAGATACATTAAATACATTTTATAATATATAACACCGGTATAAATGCAGAATAAAGGGCCTATAATTAATGTCCCTTGGCCCAATTCTGAATCTGAATGCATGACTAGTTATAAAAGAGGCTACAGTATGTGTATATCTACGTGTATATAGTGCTCGGTAGCAGGATACAGGTGGCGCTGCAGTAGCATAGGGCTCAAATAGGAATAAAAACAATTTAAATTTCGAATTTTTTTTTAGAATTTTTGTAACATTATTTTTTATTCAGGTAAATTCAGATTTTTTCACGCATTCAAAAAATACATCTCTCGTATGCTTTTATGTAAATTTATGTTGGGGTCATGGTCTTTTTAGAAAGGCACGCATAGTTTTCCTCGCGGATAACCAAATAAATGAATATTAATTATAGTATCGAATATTTTAGCCATGCATGATGTTTTCTTACATACGCCATATAACGGAACTTTTCCACTTTCTGTCCAGTGTGTGAATGATTTTAATCACTGTGGAACAAAACGTGAAATTTAGCGATAGGTATTTTTTACCACACATAAAAATTGATATTAAAGTGATGAAACAAAAGAAATTCATAATTATTACACAAACTTGCATTGTCTATTGTTTTTAGTTTTTTCTCATACATTGCTCAATTTTTTAATTAGAAATTTTTTTAACAAATTGGCTTAATGAACGTTTTTGTACGAAAACTAAATTACACTTTGACACGCAATAACAAATTGCTATCTCAAAAATGTAAATATCGACGTCGCCATCTGTGGACAAATCAAACCTATAACATATGACAACTTGCTATAATTAACCATTTTGGCAGTTTTGTTTTATTGTGACAACGAATTTAATTCTATTTACAGTGCATGCAGTTGTTTTTTACGCCAGTTTTGACACTGAGCTGAAACCTAACAGACACGTAACTAATGGATGTAAATGGACCCTTAATATTGTATTGCACGGTTATAATGAAAAGTTTAGAATAAATATAAAATGGAATGTTTGAATTCTGAATATTCTATCATTAAGAATGATCTCTATCCTAGAGCATGCATGGTTATATTAAAATCCGTTGTATACGTATTTTAGAAATTTGAGCGCATTTCTAGGTTCTTGGCCTGGGCTTATTGATTGGACGTCCGCCATTTTGTTAAAATGGCCGACTCGTCAACGTAAATGCAATTAATCGCTTCGGATTCGTATTTTGTTTGCTGAAAACAAAACGCTTTGGGGGAGGATTCGATATTAAAAAGGAGGACGTCTATAATTGTTTGTCATTTCTGCCGAAAATGACCGCTGAGGGGGTGCAGAGGGAGCAATATGGCGGACGAATGGAGGGGTTAGGTAACTAATAGAGACAGTCAGTTATACGTGCGAGGGAAAGAGGCGTTGTCGTCTTTAAACAAAAAAGGGTGGATATCATATTGATATTATTGGATGGGGGAGATGAAAAAGGGGGTAAAAGGGTATTGGCGACATTAATTTGGACGAGGTTCCAACAGGACGACACAATTAACAGGAGGAAGCCAAAGTAAACGTTGAGGCGAGATTATTATGACCACAGACCAAAAACCAAATATTTAGGCCTAATATTAAAAAAGGAAACATGACCGATGCCAGAAATCACCCCTAGCGACTATAGGTGGCGCTGACTACTGCAGCCAGTTCACCTAGAACAGGGATTTTTCAAATGAAATGGATTTATGTCTTACAAGCCGTATCATCATGTTTCAAATTTTTTTTAATGTAAGATCAAACTGGATAAGTTCTAGGACTTATGGGCCATATTGGAAATGTTTTTATATCTTACTGTCCAAACATGTATATGTTTTGTAGATCTCTTCACTGCAGTACAGCACTGTGCTGCAGCGTAGCTACCATGCTTTTGGCGTTTTCCTCAGTTCTTAAAAACATTGTAACAAGTTTAAATAATTGTCAATGAAGACAAAAACAGTTGATTTCATACAAACCGACCATTCTCTTCCTTTTCCTAATTTGACATTTTGCCTTAAGTGTTATGGGTCATGCCTTATGTGTATGCACTGTGTGTATGGATAAATATTGTGAAAGCAATACATTGACTTATCAGAAATTGGGTCCAAACGCACATATATACGATGGCATTTGATAATCATGCTATATGACCATGCATTCGAGTATACGACCCAACGATGCGAAGGTTTGTCCTAAATAAACGACTGTGTCGATTAACCGATGTTCCAATTAACCAGAGTCCACAATATAATATTTGCTCGGATACTTTGATATTTTACAATTTATTTATTTATCGAATGCCATTCTGATGGTCCAATGGTTCCTGCAATGTAAAATCACCTTCCAGTTTTTGGAAGTGGGATGGGTTGGTAGGGGATTTGGACCCCCTGGATATCCTTTACCCTCATTCTGTCCTTGTTACCGCTACTGCATCGTCATGTTATGAGTACGTTTCCAACGCCGCCATGTTGGTGGTGACAAACGATCATCCGTGTATTTCCCTGGAGATGTCCACTTTGCGTCCAGCGGCCCCAACCGCCCTAATCGCATTACGGTCATTTTTCACTCTTTTTCTTTTTACCTCCGCTTCGCTTCCTGCTTTAGAGCTTTCTGCCGAAGCGTCGTTGATCCAAACGAGCGTCGTCCATATTGGATTTAATGGTCGTTCCTCACACTAGGGAATTGATAGATGATATTTTTGGTGAAAATGATCGCCCACTCGGGTCTATTCTATTCGCGATCAAATCACAAAACTGATATCACTCTCGGCCATATTGGATGTAACCAACCGTCGAAGGCACGTGATCGCCCAACGCGCCACTTCCGGTTCTTGGGCACTTCTTGCAATGGGCATTTCCGCTTGTAGTGGCTATTGCAACGAGAAGCTCATTCATTGCAGTACGTAAACTAGAGAAAAAATGGGCTTTTTTTATTTAAAAATCTATACATTCTTCTAAAAACAGTTTTTAAGAGTAAATGTATTCCAAAACGCATATTTATTTAAAATACAGTAATATAAAAGCCACATTATTGTTTCTTTATCGTGTATATGCACAGTGAAATACAATGTACATGTACAGTGGTATTCAAAAGTATAGTATAGGACAAAACCAAATTTGCTGCTTCCATTGGTTAAGAAACTGTACAGAAATTAAGTCAAGCACTTCCAAACGTTGAAGTATCCATATCAGAATGCACTCATTTTGTACTGCAAATTGTACTTTTTACTTTCCTTTTACATGATATTAGACTACTTTTGGGCGCTACTGTACCTTACATTCATATAGTGCCCACTATGGAGGGTTTCTGTCATGTGTCGCTGCTGTCATCATCGTATTTTCGTCCCTTGAGTCCGAACGGAGAGTTTTCTCCGATGACCAGTTTGGTGTCCTCTCGTTTCGTCCACTCTTGATTAACTTGTCCAGTCGTGATAAACTGGCGGCTATTCTTGTCAACCGAAATCGCTTCAACTTGAGGACTGACCATCGAAGGAAAAAGGACAAAAAAAAGAAGGAAAAATGGCTTTAACACATGAAAATCCCGTTGAACAAACAGGGGTCCAAAGATGACCAGATAAATCCTTTCGACACTGATGCCCTAATAGGCTGAAGGCTCAATGCATTCTAGAAATCCTAACCGTTATGGCATGTCCTAACCACGATGGGATAATATATACATAGGTCATTTTCATTAATTGCTACAGATTCTTGGTCCAAAATAAAGTGGAATCCCATGTAAGAATTTCCCTGACTACCACGTCTTCAACGACTCAATTGCAACAACCCAACTATCAAATACAGTCGATTCCGCTTAATCTGGACACATCCGGCGGAGGCGTTTTGCCCCGATTAGGCCGCTGCCCAGAATATGCGAAGTTAAAAAAATATATACTGTCCGGATTTGTTCTTGACAATTTGGCCTTAATAAATGGCTGCCCAGATTAACCAGTGTCCAGATAAAGCGGAATCCACTGTAGTGAAAACCAAATCATAAAAATAACGTCATTTGTTGGTCATTTTTATGACCAAAAGATAACCATTCGAAAATTGCTATGAAGATGACATTATTTTTAGACCAAAGGGGTTTAAAAAATATCTCTGAAAGTCTGAAAATGGCGTCAAAATGACCAATTTTGATGGACATACTGTAAAAGGTTCCAAATATCTTTCGACAAAGTCCTCGCCCCATCTAAGCGTTCCTGTATCTCCCCATCCAGTGTGGGGGCGCTATAAACATGGGGGAGTGCCGGGGAGTGGGGAGGTGGATATGTTAGATATTAAATGCTGGTACATTGTACCTAACCTAAGCAATTTGTAATTAGCGCTGGCACCGTGCGCATGTATAAGCCATTACTCGTTCGGTTATGATTAATGTCGTCCAACGGCGCTCGTTCCCAAGACGTCGATTTGCTCAATTTTCTTCTCTCTTCAACAAATTAACAATGATACGTCCAATTTTGCACCAGGGATTAGTTTTCGCTTTACCGCTAATTAGAGCCGAGAGTTAAAAGCGAACGAACCCCGCTCTCCTCCCGTATCGATCCGAATATACACACAAAGCAGCTGTATTTCAGTGTTTTAAGCTCTTTGTACGAAGGGAGACGACACCATGCTCGCAGCGCCATCCTGCGACGGATGGAAGCCTCTTGCGGATGCTTTTTCAAAGAATTTGTCAACGGTTAGTGCTTTTGGTGTCAACTGCACAATATGCACGAGTGCATATATACTGATGAGTTATAGATAGAAACAAGATGGCCGACCTGATAAAACTTCCAATTTTCTGTTAAAAATCAAATTATGTTTCATGAAAAATGTATCAGAATAGGTAAATCAATTTCGGCGAGTTTTATAATGTCGTAGAAAAGATCAGCCCCTTTGTGACTTTATAAAACCTCGTTTCGATATTTATATCATTAATTCATATTGGGGTTTTTTTTCATAAAAATGTTAAATACATACCAGCTAGGTACATTGTTTACATTGAAAATTGTTGAACATGGAGCAATTTTTGGATTGCATGTACACTGTAGAGTAATTTTTCATTTGTCTAAACAAAAATGTGTCAGAAAAAAGTAATATGGTATGAATAGGGCTTAATTTCAGGTTTTGCATGCATCCCACGTTGTAGACTACATGTATAAAATTGAAAATTAAATAAAAATATAGGCCGAGAACAATGTATTTTCAGTACAGTTTCTGCACATTTTTGTGTGAAATATACGTAATATAATAAGCAAACATTTTTTTTTAATGGACCATAAATATTTTTTCTTTGTTTTGTAATGAGAGTTTGATTTTTCACGTTGTAACACTATTTTAACCCGAAAACAATAATGCATGGATTAATTTACTTTTTCGGGGTCCTTAAGATGGGCGATATGCAGAAGCGAATAGGCAGAATGGTATAAAGTAGTTGTTTTATATTGACATATTTACTTTCAACTGAATAAATTGCACATTAGAATAAATTAATTATCACATTAAACGAAATTTTAGGAAATTAAAAATTATTTGTTTGAATGTCTTATTACCAACAATGTCACAAATATTAATGTCAATAACAGTTTCTGTTTATGACAACATCCTTGCAATACTATAATAATTATTTAAAATAAATATCGTTATATATAACATTGCAGATAATGTGTATTTGGTAAAGTAAATTTGCTAAGAATTGTTACCATTGTTGGTATATTGGCTTTAAAGGGCCTTCCCTTAATCCCCGTAATTCATGTTTGACCAGACTTATATACAGAGTGCTAAATAAAAACGAAGTCTTTTATATTTATAACCGACATTAAATTTATTATAAGTATATTTGGTCCATAAAATATAGGAAAAATAAACAAGTTTAATCAGTAATAAATTTATATGCAATTCAAAAATGCCTTTGGTTAATGTATACAAAAGGTGAGAAAGGTGTCCGCATTTCTACTTAAAGGTATACTGTAAAGGTATTGTTTAAGATGCAATTATTATTTTTATATATCCATGCAAGCTTAATAATGAAAATCAGGCCAGCTTTTATTTTTTAAACATCGTGACCAATGTTGACCAATGTTTCATTACTTTTGTTTCCTTTATATTTTGTAAACCTTTATAAAATATGAACCACATTTGAATATACGTGTATTTAGCAAATTTTAGATTTTCTGATCTCATTATCGTTAATTTATAAAGTTATAAATAAATTATAAACGTATTTATAACTTCAAAAACATTTTAATTTGCAAATCTCAAATTTTAAATAAAATAAATGAAACGTATTATATATATATATTATATATAAACGTGTTATGTATATATATTCGTATATTAAATGCGTATATATAATAAATACGTATATATATATATATATTAACTTGTGAGATTATTGAGCTTATTTCTATAGTTTCATTTCAGTTGCCTGAATAAATATTTAAAAACAAAATTGAAATATAAAATTCAAAATATACATAGATACCATATATCTCATCATGAAAATGTATATAGTTTATTGCCGTATTTTCAAGGTTTTCATAATTTTTTATAGCTGATATATCCATTGAAGGCTGTTATGTTTATTATGCAAAGTTAAATGTTAGAAGATTAAATCTTGCAAGGAATCAGCATGAAAGTCTTCACTATATCCACTAATATTTTCAAGTTTTATTGCTCCTTGTGGTATACAGTTATTATCCCGTTCTTTATGATTTGGTTTCAATTTTTTTTAAAAACTTTGATGACAATGTCAATCATTTCTGCTCTTTTTATATTTCCAAGATCTGTTTGTTAAACACAATTAAGTTTATCAACACGTGCACAATGTTTTTCGTTAATGTCCATGTTTCACAACCTTTTATGCCAAATTAGGGAATGAAAACTTCTCTATTCGAAAACTTTGAAAAAATTCTAAATGTTTAAAAAATGCTAAAAATCGAAAGCAAATATTTTTTAGACCTTCTACATTATATAAGGCATCTTAAAAACATTCTAAATTACTTACACTTTTCTAAAAAAAATGTTCATTATTATAAAAGTAAAAGAATATATAATTGATAAAATGAATTTGGACAATGAATTAGCACAACTTGGCCCATTTAAACGATTGTCACTATTTTGTCTAAATTAAACCACTGTACAGGCAACAGAGTAAAGGGTCATCCATGGAATGAATGTACATCATAAGGGGCCATTCAAAAAGCACGTCCTCAAGAGGGGCGGGGGTCTGCTGGCATGTGGTTACCATGTGAGGGGGGGTAAGTCCTTTCTGAATAGCCCTTAAGGACCATTTTAACCAGCCATTTATTAGAACTGTGTGCCCATGCAAGCAAGAACTGTTTATATGCACGAATCCCGTAATCTACGGTTGATGGAATAACGTTCACCAATTTGGTTCCATTATCCGGAATATACTTTGTCTATAAATGTATCGTTTGGAATTGGTTCCGGGTTAAAGCCTGACCCTACATGCACAACTTCAATATGTAGTATGTGACACTGTGCATTTCGAATAATTGGACCATCGTATCGGATATTAGGATCGGCCACTTATTAGGACCACGGTCCGATCGGTTTGGTCGTTTTGGCGTCAAATGTGACCTAATTTATTATACTATACATCAAATTGTTCGTTGGAAAAATGACCTTACACTTTGATGACAATGGACCAATGCTGCCGCAGTTTATTGTCGCTGGGGGTATTTCTTCCAATAGCCTTAGGTCCTCGAAGGTCCTTTGCCCCCTTCGCCCTTTGGCCTTATGGCCACCATTTTGCCTCTTAAATTCGTTTTAAAAACAGTAAAATAGAGATAAGGCCCGTAAATGAGAGGCTCGAACAAAAGCCTGGGCCCTAAAAGTTTTACCTGCAATGGGCGCTAGGGGCGCCGCCTACCTGTTCTAATCATGGGCGGCTTGTTTTTATTGAAGCTGCGTTTTTTGTTGTTGTTTTTATCGTCCTTTTTTGTTCGTACCTTTGGGCATTGTTAAGACGTTTACTACAATTATGGTGTTCCTTTGAGCAGGTGTCGTATCCATTGGTCAGTCGTCTTCAGCCAATGGTAATCCTATCGTAATGACGCCAACTAATGTCATTCTCGTTAACACGCCCTAAGTGTTATTGGGACTAACTAACTTTGAAGACATTCCGTTCTAGTGTTTTAACATAAAATGTCAAATTTTAAACGTTTCGACAATTTATAACAAGTTTATGTAATACAGTACTGCAGTTAACAGACAATCACAAACTCCTGTTTGGAACAGATGAAACTAATGCCAATTGTAAATATCAGCTTAGGAATTTCTAAAGTGTTTTAAATGTTGCTTAGAGAAATTTCAATATTAAAAACTGTTTTGATAAAGTCTTTGATTAAGAAATTTGTTTATTGTAAATTTTGTTTTCATAAATTCTTTGAAGAAATTCGTTTCTTGTAAATTTTGTTTTAAGAAATTGGTTTATCGTATAAACTAATATTTAAGAAATTGGTTTTTGCATTTGTTGTAAAATGTTGCTATTTCGGAAAATATTTCAGTGTTTAAATATATTGCTAAAGAAGTTTCTAGAAATGTCTTTAATAAAGTAAAACATGTTATTTAAGAAATGCATATAAATAATATCTTTATATTTATGAAATTATTTTAGTTTAAATATTATTTAAGAAATAAATATTATATTTAGAGAAAACTTAAAATTTAGTTAAAAATTATAAGAAATTCCGTAATTTTAAACGTTGCATGTTGGTAATAACACGTACTGTATATATCTGTATATTATTTTATCTTAGAAATTGCTCAGAAAATTTTATATTTAAATATTTTACGTGGGTATTAAGCATTTTTGTTCTTTAAAGTCTTTAAATTCGTGTAATAAATTTCTACAATTCTTGGGTGTTCCTTTTTTAAATTTATTTTTACAAAAACTGCACAGGAACACAAAGAAAACGAGTTTCAGCCTCTTTTCTAGTCTTAATCAGCGTCGCAATAAAACGCCTATCAAGTTTATTGATATACTTCTAGCTTATCGACAACATTATACCAAAAATGATGCAAAAAAATGATATAATTGCATTCAATTAAGATCACGAGCCTAATTTATATAGCGAAATTTACTACAGTCTTATTACGTGGGTCATTAACAACACTTAACTCAAAAATGCATTAAAACTATTAAATATTTTTATATATCTATAACATTAATTTTATTCCGTTACAAAAATATTTATTTTGTAATCAAGATGTAGAAGTCTCAATTAATGCACATAGCTCCTAGAATTTGTCCTATTTTTTGTGGAAAAAATCTGATAAATGAATATATATACTGTACTGGTGTAAGTACTACATACTTAATTGATCAAATTTTATATAAATATATTTACAAAAGTTAAATATTTAAATATGTTGATATTTTTTTATCGATTTTATAAGTAATTATTAGAAAATATTGAACTAATTTCCTCAAATACTATACATATAAAATTGATATTATTTAAACTGTATACATTTTATTTATAAAAAATATAAGCATCTAGATTTTGAATATACACATAATACTTACGCATAAATACAGAATTGATTATGATTTTGATGGAAGTTTCCACGATTGTAATCCTGCTCGAATCATGTTTATAGTTACTTGATATCGAACATTTTAAGGATTTTGATATACAAGCATCCGATTGGAATCCGGTGTTTTATCGTAGTTTCAGAAGCGGATCCCGATTCGCATCGTCGGCTTCGATGTACTCCCAATTGCTAATTGGTGTAAAGGTCAAAGAGGATGCTATAAAATGGGTTTTATGGCCTTACCTCTGTGGTCCACCTTTCCCGTCCCCTTCCCACCTTCGTCCATTTTTTTTTATATTGGAGCGGAAATTTGTGCGAATAAATTGCGTTTGTTTCATGAGGGAGAGGGGAAAAAAAGCTGCATGCTATAAAACGTAGGACCAAAACTCAAAAAACCGCACACGCAAAAGATCCCGATCCGAAATGCATTAAATGCCCTCTGGTCAAGGGGAAATTTCGGCCATAAAACGGGACACCTTTTATTGCCCCATGAGGGATCGCAACTTTTTTATTATTTAGGAGCAACTTTTGTTTTGCTTTTTTTTTGTTTTCGAAAAATTAAAAGTTTTAAAAAAAAAAGTTTTCCTTTTTGGCTCGTCGTCGTGATTAAGAAATTAAGCCGTTTTCGTCTGTTGCACTCGTTGTTCCAAAAAAAAAAAAAAAAATGGCCGACGTCCTAAATGTCCAATTAATCCCTTTACGGGTCATTAAATATGGAACGACGTTTTAATTGAGGGTTTCATTTTTTATCCTCTCCGTGCATCCTTCTGGCCGAGCGTGGAAACCTTTCTCGGTTTAATCTCTGATTAGGCTAATTGGTGGTTAATATGATGGAGATTAAAATTTTGGATTAAGTTGTTATGAAAATTGGTAGTTGAGTATCTTATCGGAGTTTTAATAATGCTTTGAAGTTAACACGAGTTTGTTTTGACGAACATGCAGCGTTGGGAATAACTTAAGCTCTGATTAGTTAATTATGGAATAATGTATGTAATTGAAGAATTTCATTAGCCGCATGCAACTTGAATATACAATTGTAATTTCATATGGTTATTAGAAATGGATTAACAGCAGTTTTGAAGTCTGGAAATGTGCTTGAATTTGTATCAATTTCGGAAAAGCCGAAAATTATGCATGCTTACAATTTATGTTAAACACCGGTTAATGTTTGAATTTTCTATATCTACCAAGATCGCGAAATTTCGTTTAATATTAATTTTATAGAAAAATAAAACAAAAGTAAATAGCTATATTTATATTTGCCAAATTCTCTAGAAAAGTTTTCAATCAGTTTGGAAAAACTATTGTGGTAACTGCATGAGGTCCTTGAACATTTTAGGGATAAGCCTTGAGATCCTTGATTTTTCCCGATTAATCTGATTAGGTTAATTGAATGTTTAATCTCAACTTAAAGAAATTAGCAGGAACCTGATATGGCAGTAAAAGCCGGTTCTTAAAATAGATTAATTTCGATTAGGATAATTTATGATTAAATTAGATGATTAGTATTGTTATAGATTTCTTAATGGATAAAAGTTATCAGAAATTTGATATGACCAGAAAATTAGGTTGAAGATAGCTAATCTTCCATTGGTTGGTGGTTAAATAACAAAATATCAAGTCTAAGTCAAGCTTGAATTGGACCACTCGTTTATTAATTAAATCACGAATTACATCTATTTAATCATCGATTTAGTCTAATTGTAGATTAACCACCTAAAATCAAGTGTTTAGAAACGGCTTCACATACTGTATTTTGGAACACATTGCGTTTCAAGCGCTTGAGCCTTGAACTGATGTGAAACATTTGAGAACACGTTTTTTAATATTCATTATGTCTAATGTGGTTTCCATTTGCTCGTGACCCCGGGTCACCTCTGGCGGAGGTCCCATAGCTTCCTAACCTCCTAATTGCTGAGAATACGTTATAACGGCGCTCCCCCTCCAGGGCTCTCCTAGTCGTATTCTGGACCCTGGTTTGCAGAAGTCTAAGCTTGGAACACGTTTTTTTGCACAGAAAGTTCTAGTTTTTGAAACCTCAAACGCCCTCGTTCCGCTTTTTTATTGCCCTCCCTCCGTCTTTTTTGGGGGGCTAATAAAATGTGGGTTTCGGCCGCATAGTTTAAAAAGGGGGCTAGGGGCTAAATGGACTATTTAGGGCCCATGGACGAGCGACGCCAAAAACGGAACAATAAAAATATTTTCATTTTGAGATAAATACATTTTTTTTGCCAACATGATGCCAAAAAAAGGAAATCTATTTTAGAGATGGTTTGGCATGCAATGGTCTGGATGATGTGAGTTTTCAAACTAATAAATAAAATTTCTGAAACTTTTTTTTCACACAAATGCGCATCAGTGATCAGATATATCAAAAAGAGTTTTTTGAAGTTTCGATGTATTTTTGGCATTTGTTTTAAAAGCTACAAAATCATAGCTGTATTTTTTTTTATAAATTGCATCACATTTTCTATTTGACTTTTTCATAAATTTAAATATGTTTTCTATTTGTGTTTATACATTTAAACACATGCACGTAATTAAATGCATACAAAAAACCAATATCAAAACAAACATTTAAAAAAAAAATGTTATATTCTATAAATGCATGGTTAATCTTCAGTTCAGAACATGTTCTAAAATATATACATCAAGTATAATGTAACCAGAACATGTTCTGAACTGAAGATTAACCATTTATAGAATATAAAAAAAATTAAAAACGTTTGTTTTGATATTGGTTGTTTTTGTTTCTTTAAAAAAAACATGCTCAAAATAGTCCATATTTTGAGTATGTTTTAGGAATTTTAAATACATGTTTTTACAATCTTTTTTGGAATCTAAGGGCATGTTATGTAGTTTTCTTCAAATGTTAGACGAGTTTTTGACATTTATTTTGGAATCTTTAAGACATGATATGCTTCTTTAATGTTAGAACATTTTATACAATCTATAGATTTTAAGCACTTTTTATGAATTTTTTTTAGAAAATGATTTCCTTATTTGTGGGTCCCACGATATAATACCTTCCGTTATTTGATATACGTATAAATTGCACCACAACTGGTTAATACGCTGCAGCTGCAAATCGATTGTTTATTTAACGACATTTTCAACAACATCGTCCACAGACGCACCTTTTGACCTAGTTTCTAATGTTGAAACAAACTTATTTCCCATTCGATAATTAATCCCCAGTTAATTAACGAGGAGCCATAGTCATATATCGAGGCTATCGAACGTTAATGGAGGCTTATCTTAATCGCCAAAAAAACTAACCAACGGTTTAATTTCCTTCCCTATCGCAACTTGAAGTAATTGCTGGTTAAGCTGCCGTTAAGTGCTCCGAGCATTTCAACAAAGTAAATTTTCACTTAATGAACATTATTTAAGATTTGTATTAAAATGTCCGATTTCCTCCTCAAATAAATCCTCAATGACCATGAGGATCAAGACACTGTTTCAATAGAGAGATTGAGCCAGCCAACGCCTTAACATTAACCTTAACGTTAGAGGCGGGAAGGGAGAAGCCACGGACTGAACTACCCAATGAACTAACTGAACGTCATGAGTGCGCATGCGTGGTTCTTCTCTTCCCGCCTCTAGCGTTAAAGTTAACGTTAAGGCGTTGGCTGGCTCAATCTCTTTTGTTACCATGACGATAACTATAGATAAATGTTTAGAATAGTCAGACCGGAGTACAGCCTGTAGCAAACACGAAACATAAACAAGGTTTCGGAAACATGTTTACATTAAAAAAACCTGCTCGTCAGTTTTCTGCAATCAAGTTTCAGCAATTGTTTTGCCAAAACAGCATGTTTTCAGTGAACATTTCGGTGTTCGCTCTATAGAGGCGGTTGGGATCAAAGGGGAAAATGTTTACTGGTCATGGCGCTCCTATACTAGTATATACCAAGGCCTGTATACCATTACGTAGTTTAGTGACCCAATTTGCCCCACGATCTTTCTAGAGCAGACGCCAGTTTTTGGCCAATCCATGAACAGCAAACATTTCCTCAATTTCAAAAAAGCGTTTCTAGGTTAGTTTTTCTAGGTTTTCTAGGTTAGGTTTAGGTTAGTCGAATTATGGTTAAGTTGTAATCAGTGGTCAGGTAAAGCAAGCAATACTTATAGGGTGCAGTCTTCAGAGGGACTCATCGAGGGCCCATAGGCCCAGGTCCAGATTTCTGCTATCTTGACGTATACATACATACAGCGTCGTTGTTTTCGGTATAGGCCGGGGTTCAGCAGGTCGGATAAGGGGTCCGAAAATAAATATTGCCTTGGGGCCCGAGAATTTTAGTTACGCCATTTGTAAGTTTGTTCTTTGACTTTGATTATGTTTGCAAATCGTTCCATGCACGGCCGTTGCTCTTCGAATTGAAGACCACCAGTGACCACAGGGGCGGTTGCATTCGCAGCTAGGGGGCGCACCGCACTGTCATTAGGGAGGGCAGGGAACGTCCCATGTAATGTCACGCTGTGGCGCTAATGAAGTCGTAAACCCATTAGCAATATAGTCGAACTTATCGCTTCAGCTGGACACTGATGTTTGTGACACCCTGTGTCTGTCATGGTCATCGGAGAAGTGGACATTACGCTGATTAAATGCTCAAAAACGCCTTCTTAAAGCCAGACTCCATAAACAGGCTAAAATTACCATGGGAACAAGCCGTTTCCCATAGGCACTATATATGATGTCATATGCTAATGACACAATCAACACTTTCAATACAAGGGATTTTGACAATGTTGAAATTAAGAACAAATTGTCTGCAGTATGCATGGATACGTTAAACGATGACGTTGAAATTTGTGTCACTAAACGGAGGTGATATTAAAGTCAACACATTCAACACTTAATGTTATTTAAACCCAGTTTTTGCCTAACCCCACCTGCCCTAACCTAAGCTAGCAAAATTATTTCACCGTCAGTGAAATGGTCTGCAAAGTGGGTATATATTAAACAATCATGTCACGATGTATATAAAATCCAGCCGTCCTTCGTTTATGGTCAATCCCCAAATTTGCTCCCTTCCGGTTATTTCTATGACACGCTTCCGGTCCTCCAAAAGGGCCATTTCCGGTTGAGTATATACTTAATGGCTATGAGCATGCGTGTGGGCACTTGAGTCTCATTGTCTTCTTGGAGAGCTAATTAACGAGAGCCGATTTGCCGATCTTAATTGCCATCAATTCCTCGGGAGTTTTATGTAGTATATACAAATTGACGCTAACCGAATTGCAGTCATCAGCGGTGAATTATACATTGTATACAGTATAAAAGCTGTCGAACTCAATAGGCCTAACTCTGGGAAAACTGCGAAAATATCGTAAATGTATACAGCCGTCGACACTCCATAAATGCGGGCCGGAACACTCCATAAATTCATAAATCTTCGCCGGGCGGCGCAATTTGTATACTTGTATACATGTATAATCGTTGCTGCCGATATGAAATTCTCATCAATTTTCAAAGGGAGAGGTTAGGGGGTGAGAGAGAAAGGGTGTCCACCCACGGACGAAAACTAGGGTAAAACCCAGGTTTCGGGAGTGGTGTATACTCAAATTATACATGTATAGAAATATTGAATTGGGGGGAAAAAAGGCGCTGAAAAATCTATTGATACGCTCTTTTTTCGGGTATATGACGAACAATATAACGATAAAAATAAACAAACAGTGATTCGAATGATGACACACACACTGTATAGCAATAAACTTTTAAATATAATTTCGATGTTTACGATATACATTATATACAGGGTATAATATACGTACCCTCGTTGTCCGAATATACAGGAAAAAATGCCTGATTTTACAATAAACCCCCGCGCTGTAAAACTACAGGTTTTTTTTTCGGTATTATAAAAGGGGGTCGTGAATTGCTAACGGGTCCTTAAACGTTTAACGGGACGTTAAATACCGGGAAGTTAATCGATTGTTATATATACCAGAAGCCACGCCCAAAGATAACGGTCTAAGGTTGGTCAAGAAAATATGAATGAATTATCTTCTCCGTTTTGTATAATAGAAAATAGAGAGTTTGAGCCAGCCAACGCTTTAACGTTAACGTGGGGAAGGGAGGAGCCACGGTCTTAACTACCCAATCAATGAACTAAATGAATGTCATGAGTGTGCATGACGTACAGTTAATTAATTGGATAGTTAAATCCGTGGCTCCTCC
>JAUJYV010001255.1:0-19723 GCA_033995625.1 Ophyiulus pilosus
TCATTTATAATTTTAATGATGTTTCGTTACTTATTTTTGTAGTTTCATTGGATAATCGAGAAAGTAGAAGAAATTCTGGTTGTCGTCTTTTCATGCAGCAGCTCAAGGGAATGATTATCAAGCGAGCATTGCACACCAAACGCAATTGGGCAATCATCGTGGCCCAGCTAGTGGCACCTATTGTTATTGTGGCCATCTGCTTTGCCATCATGAAAGCCGAAAAAAAAGTCTTGACTGAACCTGCCCTCTCTCTCACTCTCAAAGTAACAAATTCTTGTTTTAATTTGATATTTCTTACTAACTGTAAGCTTCTCAGTAGCCATAAGTTAAAATACCGAAACCAAATCTTTTCAGCCATTTGGTTTTACATCGGTGCCATATTCGAGCCAGGGTGATGATGCTGGGACATTAGCATCTGAGTTTGCCATTCAATTTACTGGAACAAAAAATACTCCTCAAAAGATCAATGCTCCTGGACCAACAGCTGATTTGACACAGTATCTTTTAGAAGTTGCTAAAAATGACTCGTTCATGTATAGTATGCACTACATTTTGGCAGGGTCATTTTTCCAACGGAAGCCCAACGAGAAAGTGAAAGCAAACATCATGTTCAACAATCAGCCATTTCACAGCCCGGCCATTGGTCTAGCCGCACTAGACAACACTCTAATTCGCTACTACACTGGTAACGACAATTTTTCGCAAACGGTTATCAATGACCCTCTACCATCCAATCTCCGGGCACAGGTAAACCAGCTGAAGGAGGAGCCGGAAGAAACGCAAAACAGTGAAACGCCAAAAGCTGAGAGTAAATTGAAAAAAAGCAAATCGTCATTGGTTTCTCGGTTTAGAAACAAGGTTCTAATTTCCATTAGCACTTTTTAATTTGTGAAAAAGCACTTTTGGCTGTTTATAGAGTAATCCTTTTTTTCATAATAATCAAAATCTATTTCTAATGCTTTTATTTTTAACATTGATTTATTGTAAACAGAAACCTAAACGACCGTTATTCTCGGTAAGCTTTTTAGACAACTTGTCTTAATTGTTGTTACAGTGATGTTGCACTGGTACTGTATTCAACACCTAATGTCAAGTGATTGCGGTCAGTTCTGACGTCGTGCTTTTGGCTATTTACTTTTTGAGTTGTCCAGTTTGATGTTTAACATTCTACTTACATATTTTTATCACTGGTACGTTCTAGTTCACCGATATATTCATGGGCATAATGACCAGCTTCCTCGTTTCGTTCGACGTATTGATCGCTATCTCCTTCCTCACGAGCAGTTTTGTGATATTCCTGGTGAAAGAACGATCCAGTGATGCGAAACATTTGCAGTTTGTCAGCGGCGTCAAGCCTTTCACCTTCTGGTTGTCGACTTTCCTTTGGGACTTCATCAATTTCATCATACCGTGTTTGTGCATCATGTTTTTGTTATACGTTTTCCAGATTGGTGTTTACAATACAGGACAGGTTCAAGGTGAGAGCTCTTGGTACTGGCTTTGGATATGTATTGTTCTTGTCAAGAGTTCTGATTTTGAGAAATCTAATCGAGATATATGTGTCTTTAACATATCTTTAACCACATATTGTAAACGTATTCTAGCTTGCACATTTCTGGTGTTTGTGCTGTACGGATGGTGCTCCCTGCCATTCATGTACCTCTTTTCCTTCTTGTTCGACCAGGCTGCAAGTGCATATGCTCGAGTTACGATGTTCAACATCTTCTCTGGTATTTAATTTCACTTCTTTCTTATTATTTTTGTTGATATTACGCAAGGTTACTTGCTACAGTTATAATTTGTGAATCTTTTAGGGGTCGTGGCACTGATAACCATAACCATGTTAACTCTCATCAATGATCAACTGCGAAAAGTTGCTAAGATTCTAGATTGGGTTTTTATGCTTCTACCAAATTATTGCCTAGGGGCATCTATCAAAGACATGTATCTCAATGGTTTCAATTTGAATTTGTGCGAAGCATATCCAGAACTTTCTGGTAGCATGTGTAAGTAAATCTTTATTATAACTCCATCTATAAGTATGACTGTTTATTTTTGTACCATATGGTTCTTTGAAAGGTGACGAAAATGTCTGGAAACATTAAGTTATTCATGAAAAATCGGAAGAACCTTGAAATTTATACAAATTATGCAATAGTATCTCTGATTTTTGTATCTATGCATTTACAGGTAATTGCAAAGATTTCTACTGCATGAATTACTCGCATAATTATTTGGCATGGAAAGCACCAGGAATCGGCAGAGAGCTGGTTTTCATGGGTTTGTGGGGAGCATTATATTTTGTAATCCTTATGCTTATGGAGCTTGGATTGGGCAATCGCTTGATGAGTGCCATCTTTAGTCTGCGTTGGTCCACAAAGAATCCAGAATCTGTTGGCATTGGTAAGGCTATATATAAAAACGCCAACTTAAATTCAAAATTTAGTTTGCGTTAGTTTTGCTCTAATATAGCTGCTATGGCGTGTTACTCAAAATTTAAACTTGAAATTCGATAATGTATCGTGTAGCAAATCCGTTGGGTTCATCTTCGGAGGAAGACAGTGACGTGAAGGCAGAAAGGCAACGAATCATGTCCACGTCAATTGAAAATCTTACTCGAACTGACAATCTAATTTTCAAGTAAGCAACAGTTCAAATTATTGCTCTTTTTTTATTTGCAAATGTCAATTTGAACATTTCAATTTGTTAGAGACCTGTGCAAATATTATGGAATATTTAAACCATTTCGGGCTGTGGACCACTTAACTGCTGGAATACCGCGAGGAGAATGCTTTGGTCTTCTGGGAATTAATGGAGCTGGAAAGACTACTACTTTCAAAATGCTTACTGGTGATGAGATGGTATCAGATGGGGATGCATTTGTTGAAGGATTTAGCATTCGAAAGCAAATTAAGAAGGTAATGTATATTGTCGGTTTGATAACATTTTGGCTTTTGTCTCTAAAAAAATCGAATTGGAAAGATTTTGAGATTTTGCTCAAATGTTTATCATCTATTTACATGTTTGAATGTAACTTGTCTACTTTTATTCATCTACTTTTATGCCAACATCTAGATTTGCCAAACTTGAAACTTAATCAGAAAATGTATAAACACCATAATGCGAAATATTACTCAGTATTTGCATAAAACAATGCAAAATTGACTTTTGAGTAACTTGATCTCTTAGGTATTCTACAAGTTAGCAAATTTTATGAACTTTAGGGGTGACTTGGTTGTGAAACATCATAAAATTACGACTGTGCCTTAACTGAGATAATTTTTTTCCTAACATTTTAAAATTTATTTGTCATCAGGTTCAGCAGCGTCTGGGATATTGCCCTCAGTTTGACGCCATCATTGACGAAATGACTGGACGTGAAACTCTTTACATGTTTTCTCGTCTCCGAGGAATTGTAGAACGGGACATTGCCGATCTTATTGTGAACTTGTCAAGAAATCTTATGTTTACCGAACATCTCGATAAGTTGGTGAAAAATTATAGGCGAGTATTTTGGATAATCAAGGGTTTAGCACAACCTCTATCTAACAAAATACAAGTATCAGTCTATCCAAACAATATATGCTTCTATACGATTTATGCAAAATGGTCAAATTAAAGCCTATAGTTAAATTCGAAATTATATTACTGCACTGTACTTTATCATATTCATTTGTTAAAAAATGTTTAATTCACGCTATTTTCCAGTGGAGGAAATAAACGCAAACTGTCAACAGCAGTAGCTCTTATCGGAAATCCACCCATCGTTTTTCTTGATGAACCAACAACGGGAATGGACCCCCTCGCTCGTCGTCTTGTATGGGACACAATTTCTCGAGTCCGCGACTCTGGAAGTTCCATCGTACTGACTTCTCACAGGTAACATTTGCTGTTGTAAGAGCTAACAATTTGTCATTTAATTGTTTGTTCGCCTTACTAACATTTCTGATTTGTAAATTTCAGCATGGAGGAATGTGACATACTCTGCACCCGATTGGCTATCATGGTCAATGGTTGTTTCAAGTGCCTCGGAAGTCCTCAGCATTTAAAAAATAAATTTGGTAATGGCTACACTCTGACTGCTAAAATTCAGAACAATTCTTTAACTGAAAATCGGATGGTTGAAATGGTCAACAGATTCCAAGCATTCGTTAAAAAAGCTTTTCCAGGTAATCACGAGTTATATATTTGTAATAAAAATTCACAAGTTTTTATATGTGAACGCCAATCTCAAAATTCATGTTTTTTCTATTACAGGAAGCATTCTGAAAGACCAACACTATGGAATGGTTCATTATCACATTCCCAACACAACTCAGTCATGGGGGGAAATATTTAGTATCTTGGAAAAAGCAAAAATTGAGTTTCACTTGGAAGATTATGCCCTTGGACAGACTAGTCTGGAACAAGTGTTTTTAGGTTTTACTCAAACGCAGCAGTCAGGCAGCATATCTACTTGAAAAAGCTAAGAGCTAGGGGAATATAAAATCACTATGAAGCTGCACAATGTTTTTAAAATTATTTATCGTCGTGGTTGATGTTATGCTCTAGTCACTTGTATTAATTGTCTTAAGACACTTGTACAATGAGCTACTGAACTGAATGTACCAAAGATGAGCATCCCACTTTGCTTAAACTTCAGCATAGGGAAGGAAAAGTATTTATTTTATGAGAAGGAATTGCATTTTATGCCTTGCTTTTGGCAATATGTACAGTATATTATGAATGTTATTAAGCAATATTGATCAAATATGTCCTCAAATATATTATATTCTGCATTGAACAATTGGCATTTTGTTGTCTCTACTTTTTAACGATGGTCTACTGTTGTATTTTTAAGAGACACCATGAAGTTGGGATATGAATTAACTGAGAAAGCTAAGTGTGAGAAAACTGATAAAGTATAAAACGTAAAAGAAATGTATCATTGGAATAATTTATGCGTGTAGTGGAAACTGGGGAGCATTGAGACACTTTTTATTAAAACATTTTTACGCATTTATTATTTGTTCTATTGATCTAAAGTGTAAAGATATGTGGTTTAGCTAATTGGCTGTGCATGAAAATTGTAGGAAGCGAAATCAGTTGTCTCAGTTTACCCCACACTGAAATTTTCCATAGAAACTTAAATTTCATCAAAAATAATTAAATTTAACTAAAACGATAAAAAGCATTCTATTAAATCTCACAAGCCAATATACACAATAGAACTAATTAATAATGTCACTGTCTCAATATTCCACAGTCTCCCCTAAGATAATTATTAATGTTTTTTTTTTAAGAATGCAGAAATCAGTATGATGTAAAACAGAATTTAAGTTGCGCCTTGTTTCTTGTTATTTTACAATATGGCGATAGTATTATTTGTTTGTTTTTAGAATGTGATAGATCTACACTTTTAATTTTCTCCCAAATTTACCTATTTTATAAATATATTATAAAATATTATGTGAAGGTGTAAAAGACGTTTGGAGAAAGTTTTTTTTAAGCAATGAATTTGGTGCCTGTGACATTTTCATGCACACATGTGCCCATCTTCTGTTCACCATATAATACCACTTATACGTTATAATAAAAATCCCACAAATATAGGACTGCAATTAAATCTCATTTCATTGATGCAAAATAAATAGTTACAAATATTACTGATATTTTTATTGTTAATTAATTAGTTTCCACACGTATAAGCATGGAAATTCTAATTCTAAACGACCCAATACTTGCATTATCTTAGGCACCGTAACTCGATCAAATTAGGGATAACATGGAGATACATTATGTATTAATTACTTTTAACAAAACTTGCTTTGTATATATCATATTGGTATTATTTTGGATTTAAAATTTTAGCTGAAGTAATATGAGACCATGTGAAATATGAAATATTTAAACTGTTAAAACAATATAATTGCCACTAAATTTTCAAGTATATATTAAATTGGGTGTTTTTATATTTGGATAGAAAATGATATTGAAATGATTGTCAGATTCAATTATTATAGTCTAATTTTACAACTAAACTTGATGTACATCAGTAGAAAATTAACGCCGTCACGTGATGCTGTCATAAATACGAAACTTGTAAAATTCCAGTTTTAAAAAACGCGGCACTTGTTTAAAAGTTTGCCTGCGTGGGGAATTTAAAATAAACGATATTATTTAGTGCGACTAGAGCGTCCCCTAGATGCTGTTAAAATTTCGAACGTCATCATTCTCCGCTTTTGCTCCCGCTTTTCGTGTGGTTTCCAATGGAAATCAATTATCTGTAAGATATTTTGGAAATGTAAATAGTTTTGAAGGATCATTCGGTCAGTTTCGAGTGTTGTGATTTCAAATCTTACTGATGGAAACCATCCAATAAGGATTGTTTCGTCGACATCTCCCTATGTTCAGCCATTTTGAGTTTTGCAGGAATTTATTTCACCATATTTATTGGCGCTTACCTGTGAAATCGTAAGTGGTAAGTATCTTAAAGGTACCATAATGTCACTGATTTTGTGTGTTTATATGTAATTACTGCATACTTGAAATGAAGTAACATTATTCTTAGCAAATAATTTTTACTTTATTATTGCTTCTAAGATGGGTCGATCCTCGATCGACGTTTCCCCCGCATTCACCCCACGTATCACCTTGGCACCGGAATTCCTCCGTGATTAGTTTTTACATAACTATGTAACCGTATCATATTGTGGTAACCATTCGCCATTTATGACCACCTTTAAACAGGATATGTTCTTTTAACCGCGCCCCATTTACTGAAAAATGCAGTGTTGAGGATTATATTCACTGCGTTACTAAAATATATGCCAAAATCTTTAGTGATGTGCCTAGTTACATCTTTTGCAAATGTCCAGCAGTGTAGGAATGTTAGAATTCTGAATAAATGCACATAGGCTATTTGAAGTGATTGTAAAATTGGTTAGTCGATGGATATCTCTATGAGAAGCTTGTACTAAGGTTTACATGGTGGCATTTATGCCAGAGCATAAATTGAATAATTGCAGGTATAATTGATGCACAATTTATTGCTGCTCAGAAAAAGAGAACAGCTAAAATAATTAAATACTGTTTTAAGGTTTGTTTTCATTGTCATCTGTAAATTTGCTATTATTCTGATATGATCTGTGAAACTGCTGCTACAGTTAATTTTCCTGTTTCCACTAGTCATTGCAAGATCTATAGCACTGGTATATTTTAATTGCAAAAGTAAAGGCTTTAAGAGTTTACAAACCCATGCTTCAGATGTAAATCTTAAGATTGAATGTATATATCTTGCATAGTAAGTTTGAAATGCATGCATGTGTTTCTTTTCATCTTCAAGTGGTTTGTTTTCTTAATAGATAAAAATTAAGGAAGCGTGTTGGTTTGCTATACAGAAAATTTCACTTCATTTTCTAATATGCACGAAGAGCGTGTGGACATTTCTGTAGCAAGACTATCCTCTACAATACATGTGCGATTCAGTGCAAATAATGCCACACGTATTTCACAACTAGTTCTATTGTAATATTTGCTGTACATAATAACCTGGTTGTCGGTTAAAGCGTTGGCACAGCTAAAGGTTGGCCTTGGTGGCAAAATGCCATTGGCCCAGGCTCAAAATGACCATTTCATAGCATTGAATTAGGTTTATCAAAGAAAGCCACACTGTCTCTTTAGCCCTTTTTCCTAATTATGTAATAATTGGTCACGAAATATGCTGCGGTTTTAAAAGTTTGTGGAATGTTCAACTTGTTTGTATCTGTGTCAGGCCATGAACTTTTCAAACATCCCTCGTGATAATTTTGTTATGACATAATTATGCTGATGAGACTCAAGAGCCAAGAGGTATTAAGAGGTTAATAAGTTGATTTTATCAATGTAAATACAATAGTATTTGTTGCTCGATATGCATTCCATTTTCCTAAAGTTTAGGTTTAGCCGCTGAATTTGACCAATCTAGCTATTACATTAAGTGTATACAGTTAAATGCCCCAATGAATAGCCTTTCTTGATAGCTGGATGTGTATTGGGCCAGTGGCGGAACAATTTGTTGCAGTTGCTAGTGCATAATGTCAAAATTTGGAAATATTGATTCATTTTTATAGTGTTTACCACTATAATCTAAAATCATGAAATATCACAAGACATTCACTAAACTACAATGTATTTTATTGGTGTTTACTGAGCAACATTATTTATTTGTGTTTATTTTGATATGATATGAACCACTTTATATTGGAGTAACACCGGGTGTTCACCTTCTTCAAACAAGTCGATTGATTGAATAAAATTCTTTATTACAACCTGTACCCTAAATAGGTTTATGATTAGTCTTATAATCTTGTTTAGGATGCCCGACATTTTTTTTACCTGTATCAAAATTGACGCATGACGACATTGGATTATAGATAAATAGTTATTTCGTGACATCTAGCTCCCCGATTATTTTACACACAGTTATAGTACATAGTTTTCGTTGGTAATCAAATGGCACATACAACTAAAATCTGGGCCGCATACCGTCACATCCTGCTTTTTACTTGAAAATTCCATTCACCGTTGGATATTTTGTGGCAGTTCTCTAAAATTGATTCTATAGTACGTAAGCGTTATGTCATCATATCTTTCTGTTCCTTAAAGTTTATTAATATATGGTGTATTTTAGTAGCACTTATCATGTACAAACTTATCATGGTATCTGAATTAAGTAATTTTATCTATAGCTTGACCTGTATTAAGAATTGTGAATCTAATTTTTATTAACATTATTTTTCTGCTAGTGATTATGTAAATTCGCAATATGTATGTTTACATAACTATGATATAATTGTATTAACATTTAAATTAAGAGAAAGTACTGAATAATGAGGGGTGGCACAGAATAATGGCGAGCGTGTATGAGTGACAGTTGTGAAATAATTTGAAAATGGGAGAATTGTATAAAATCCTACTATAGAGACTGATCAAAACTTGCATGAGGTCGTTCCGAGATGGAGTACATTATTTTGTCTGCTCCTGTTCCCCCTGAATATATTCTCACCTATTAGCTTTGCAGTTAAGTGCCAAACTTGGCAGAAATTGATTCAATATTTAACTTTATTATTTGTGGAATGTGTCAACACACACAATCCACCTACAAATAGGCTTAGATAAGTAAAGTTTGAATTAAAACCGAAAGCTTTTTTACACCTATTGATATCATCGAGATACATATTCTGGCATTCTTATGCCATTAGAGGTTGGATGTTCTTAAAGTTTGCGAGTTGTAAGTAATAAGTGTCAGAATGTCTATCGCGATCATCTATCCATGTTATTTGTCAGTATGTAATTATTTGTTATAATGTTATGCAATACAAATTCAGAGAATGTGGTTAATACAATAGTTTAAGATTGGCAAATGATAACCCAGCATATAAATTCTCTGGTTCTGTGAATTTATGGATTGCATGAGCGTTATCTTTTAAAAGCCATACAAAACGGGGAAAAAATATATTTTATATCTTCTTTTTTTTTAATAACAGATCATCATAAACAAATTTAACGATAGGGAATTTTGTTAAATTAGTTGGGAACGAGTTCAAAATATGAGGCTCAAAATTAAGTGAATTATTTACAACAAATACTTGCTGTATCTGGTAATTCAATACAAGGAAATGTAGGCGTTGTGAATGTGTCATATCCGTTGTCTGTTCTCTCAATTACATTTTATCTCAACAATCCTGGCATAGAAAGTTAAGAACTTTGATCAACAGTCATCCAAAAGTGTATTTTGGCCTTTGAAATCCATCTTGTTTTAAATGTTTACAACAAATTGTCATCATGAAGCAAGCTTTTGCGCATTCATTTTTTTATTCTTTGCTAACTGCTATTTGTAACTCAGCACATCTAAATTATCTACTGACTTATAACTTCCATCATGCTATGATATATCAACTGCCTGGATGTTCTTTATCACAAAAGATGTTTTAATCACGAGCTCGTATATCTTGTCTGCAAATGCCAACTGCATAATATCGACTGTAATGTTTTGAATTTTGAAACATTTGCAGTTTTCAAATTAGTTTTGCATAGGTGGTGAAATTAACTATCAAGGTCATGGTGAAACATGATGACATTCGGGCGCATTACTTCATTTGATCACCTGTCAACTAACAAACATTTTATCCAAGTAATTATGGGTTATTTGAGAGGTTACTCCACTGCATCTACCTTCTGTTTTATATTGTTACTTGAATTGTCCTAGTATGCATGGTATGGAAAGGTTAAGAATGTCCCATTACATTTGCAACCAACAAAACATTTCAGTGATATTTTTTTTATTATTAGTGTGACAACTTCTTCATGTTTTCATGTTGTCTTGAACCCAGCATTCTTTTCCTGTTATAGATTGGATACTGCCTGACAGTAAGCCACCATGTCTCATCATAGCGACGATGCCATGTTGGTGGCCGGTAGTGATAGTTTTTGGGAACCGGGCAACTATAAACGAACAACAAAACGTATCGACGATGGATTTCGACTTTGTAACGATCTTTTGCAGTTAATACAGGAACGAAGCGAAATTGAAAAGGCATATGCCAAGAGTTTGAAAACGTGGGGCAAAAAATGGAATGATTATATTGAAAAAGGTGAGCTGCTGTTAAATTATCGTTTATTGGTCGAGGTTAACCCTGTTTGTCTTTAAGCTCCTCTTAAATATTAATGTTTCGGCTTTCTAAAATATTTTATAGCAACCTGTGTCACATTAAATGCAGTCAAACACAAGGCAATTTTTTTTTAGCTCTGACGATGTTGCAGTTTAAGTTTGTTGGTAATTAATATTCAGTAGATGTATATATAAAAACGAATTTCAAGGCCACTTTCTTCCATCTAAGTGAATGATGAAATTTGTACCTAACTTGCACATTATAGCTGGAGGACAGGTGTATTTAAGATACCAATGTTACCAGAATAATACATGTATTAAACAGTTGAAGCTTTAACAACTGTGTTTATTGGATACCTTTTCAAAATCTATATTGCTCAAAGTCATACCAGATATATTTTTTCCCTTAAATGTGAACAAAACCATTCAGGGGCTATCAAGGAGTCTCACTGTGCATCCTTTTAAATAAAGGTTTGCTTGTTCTGTGCATCTTTCTTGTAGGACCTGAGTATGGTACAACGGAAGCAGCTTGGAAAGGAGTTTTAGTTGAAGCCGAAAGGCAGTGTGATTTGCATTTGCAAATTAAAGACAGCTTGACAAACACTGTTCAGACGCAAATAAAGCAATGGCAAAAGGATACTTACCACAAATCCATGATGCAGCTCAAAGAAAAAAAAGATATGGATGAACAATTTAAGAAGGTATGGGATTCACGATTACTCAAATGAAGACGCAGACATAATATAATCAAATAACGTTCTATTTTTAAATACCCTGGTTTTCATAATTTGGCACAGTCAATGAACTTTATTATTCAATTTCTTGCTCCCTTTTCAGGTACAAAAACCATGGTCCAAATTGTTAGCCAAGGTTAATAAGGCTAAAGCAGATTATCATAATTCTTGTAAAAATGAGAAGACAGCAATAATGCAGGACAAAAATGCCAATGCTGATACTTCCGTCTCACAGGACCAGGTAGTTATAGGAACCTACCACCGAAGAGTGCATTTTCAAAATGTGTATATTCAAATGTACTAATGTCCGAAAAACGCCTTTTCAGCATAAGAAATTACAGGACAGAGTTTCAAAGTGTAGGGAAGAAGTACTGAAAACAAAAGAAAAATATGAAGCTGCTCTTCGAGAAATCGATGATTACAATGCTAGATACATGGAAGACATGACTCAGGTTTTCGATAGATGTCAAGAAATGGAAGACAAGCGGTTAAAATTCTTCAAGGAAATGTTATTTGGAATTCACAAATGCTTAGACCTTTCCAATGATCCAATGTGAGCTATATCATCATTTTAGGCTTGGCGTTTTGATATGTCTGGATACATTTTCCACTAACGTTCTGTCGTCTTCTATTAAGGTTAACGCAAATTTACGAGGAATATCGGCACACAATTCAAAATGCAGATTCGTCAAAAGACCTCAAATGGTGGTCTAATAATCATGGAGTGGCAATGGCGATGAATTGGCCACAATTTGATGTACGTATGCCTGTTTTGTTCTCCAATTTCTGCTTTTTTTGGTTGTTTCCTCAAGAATTGTACCTATATCTGTTTGTGTTACACCAGATTACCCCGCTATGCTTATAACGTGGTAATTTCCAGTCAGTTTTTAATGGTTTCTTTGTAAAATGTTATTGTTTAGATGCTAAAACCAAAAATTTGTGATTAGTTATTGGGAAGTTTATAAAAACGATATGTTTTTTTATTGTAAACATGTTTGGCTGCTTAGAATATTGTCCGTTTTATCGATTTTATCTGTTGCCACGCATCGTTTATATTTGTATCTTGAGCATCTAAGCTCTTTTGACAATTTGTGAACAGCGTACCGTGTGTGGCTTCAAGGTTCTAGCCTGTATGCAAATATGTTTGCTTCCTGAAATTGTGTGACTATTCGGCTAGTATAGGTTAAGGAATGAAAGCTGAATATATTTGCATGTGTCTCATTTCAACCAAATTGCATGCAGGAGTACCAAGAGGAGTTCCGTGACATTTCTGGCAGCAGGATGAAGCGCAGCGGCGTCACTGAGAGTGGCGCCATCACCTTGTTAAATCAACGGGTTGTCAGCGATGATTTGAATGTAACGTTTTATCTTGAATTATTATTTCCCACTTCTAGGCCGTAAGGCTTGCAAATTAGAGCATAACACACTGCATCTCATTTTCCTGTAGTCTTAATTTGTGTAGTCTGGACTCTAAATCCTGGAAATTAGACTTTCTGTGAATGTCGACCTTCTGTTGTAACTTTCTAACAATTCCATCGAAAATTCTGTTGTAACTTTCTAACAATTCCATCGAACCTTCTTTGATCTTCCTAACCAGCCTTCATTAAGCGAATTTCCACGTTAGGTGCCTGGTCGAGCACCTTTCTTGACTATTTTTTTGCACTTGGAAGATTGTATGTTCAAGTCTTTTCCATCTTCACGGACTCGAGTTCCACTGAGTTTGCATTTTCTTTATCAGGTCATGCATTTTTCGTGCACGAACGTATGAAATCTGAGGTGGTTTTCAAACTTTTCTTGTATGCAATTGTGCAAGGCATCGAATGGGTATACTGTCTTACGATTTCTTGCACATCTTAAACAAAACAAAATTTTAAAAATCAAATTTGTAATATTAATAGCTGTGAACTTTACTGGTGACTTTTATAACTTTTCACACGTTGTTTGTTATTTTTGAAAGCAAGAATATATATTTTTTTATTGCATAGTGGATTTAAGACATCCAGAATTAGATCCTCGTATTATTCACAGTGAAAATCTGGTATATTACGGTCAGTCGTGCAATTTATTATGCATTTTGAATTGGTTATATTTGGGTGGAATAAGCTCCATAATGGTGTACAAATATTTGTTCATTGCTGATGTGTTATCTGGGTTTCCTTTTTCTAATAGATGCCTTGTTCTGTGGTCTTGGATAATAATACTTCAATTTCTAACTTTTATCATTCCTCCCGTATATTAGACTAAGAAATCAACTTTCTCCAGTCCTTGTATTTTCTCATAGAGTGCACTTATCTCAATCTAACTGCACCATACAGCCCATCTTAGCTAGACCTGTTGCACTGATTTGGGTTTCTATCTTTTAGGAGACAAATACCGAAGGCCCGGCACCACGGAAAGGAAGAGTAGAAAATGCCAAGCCCAATTCATTTAGTAACAACAAACAGGAAGGAAACAATAAGGATAAAGGGAAGGAAAACAGGGGATCGACTGTCTCATCGTAAGTTTAAAATGTCGTTTTTTTTCAACAAAAAATATTCGTTAATAATTATATTAAGCCATGGTAAATGGGACCAAACCTAGTGATGTGGAATGTTGCCTTAAACATTTCTTGTATTGGTAGGTTGTGTGAATCAAGCTGAATTTATAACGTTTTTTTCATGTTTAGAAAATATGTATTTATTCGTTGTGCATTGCGTTTAATAACTAAATACTAGTCATTTGAAGTTGCAAAGTTCTAACGAAATCAAAAACCAGCCCAATTAAATACAGTATTATTGAACATAGTTCTAAAATAATGATGTATTAGTTTCTCTAGATTTTTTCTTTCATAAGCACCATACAAATGTTTTAATTTCCATGTTTAAATGGAAATTTAGCCAAATTTTGCTTTAAATCGATCCTTAACCCTATACCGGCAATGTAAAATTTGTACTTGTGTATTTCCTTGCATAGTCCAGTGAATGCATCATTTATCACTCATTGTAATTTTACGATTCTCCCGTGTTCTTTTAAAGTCCTAGCAAGGTGTTTACTTTGTCGGAAATACGCGAGGAATGTTTTTGCATGGCCGGTATAGGCCGAGTGTGTGGTTTAGCTTAACCTTAATCACCGCGCTAGTTCATATTTATTAAAAAGAATGGCTGGCACGATTTATTTAATGATGGCTGACTTGTGAGGTCGGTGCATGAAAAATATTCCATATATATAGTGGCTCAAGGCGTGCTGCTATATAAAGTTGCAAGGTGTAATGCCTGGCATGATGTTTGTCTCGTACAGCACAGCTTTTTATGTAAATACCGTCCAAATTGGAGTCACGGAAAATTAATATTCGCCTTTATTTGTGGGTAAACATTGCCTGGTTTTATCAAATATCAGAGGCGATATTACATATTAACTTCTGCGTATATGTAAGGTAAGCTTATTGGTTGCACAGTCTGTACTACTTCCCGTGCCTTTCATAAGTTTTGCGTAAAACTTTTGTGGATTGATGGGTGATCAGTAACATTCCAACATAATTTTATTAGAGCTCTCCCTTTAGTTAATGGATTGTTAAGAGAGAAAATTCTAGTTTTATAATCAATGTAGCCGGTTTAGCATTTTCAATTTTGCCTGGTCTCTTTGAGTGGCAGGGTCATATAGCAGTGGTATTCAAACTGGGTTCCGCAAGATCTATATAAAGAAATTGGTACATTTTCTATTGTACTGAATTTAAGTTTTGGTAAGGTATTAGTTTATACAATTTTGGTTTATATTTTGATCAAAATGAAATTTTAAACAAGTATCCAAGCATTCATTTTTTGGACTAGGGTTCCGCAGAAAAAAACTTAATGCAAGGGATTTCGCCACATCTAGAAGTTTTAACACCCTCGTCATGAAGTAATCAAGCAGTCCTTCAAGTAGGTGCAGGGTTCGCTCCCCAGCCGTGGTGGGTGAGAATTTTGGATGAGATGGATAGATCCCCCTTGCTTTCTGCACATTCAGACCCCTCATTGGTACTATAGGCATCCCTGCAGGCAAAATTTCTAGGTAGCTGCTGGAGGCGCACCACCTGGAATTGACATTTACCCCTTATGGGTGAAGAAATCGCCCAAAGTTAAAAACAAATCCTTATCAACAGATTCACTCTTAATCTAATTCAGCAGATTCCCTACGCCGGCTGGAAACAGATTTTTAAAACCTCACTAGATTGTTGTATGCGTGTGTTGTTGCCTTAATTTGTGTTGTGCACATTAGTGACACCCCGTTTTGTATGCCACTAACAGCAGCAGTCGTAAGTCCTACAACCCTTTTGAGGACGAGGAGGAGGAGGAGGATGACGACGATAAAACGGCTTTGACCGAATCAGACAAGTAAATTCCATGAATGCTATTCCATCGTCTCATATAGCTTGTGCATGGCATCTGCTCGTATGATATGATTGCAGATTTTTGTTGTAATTTCACGAAGCATGCAGGCCTTTCGGTCTTATCTCTGGCCTCTTTCATAAGCAATTCATGGAACCAACGTCATTGCCGCCACCCCTCGATAGCGCGCTCTGCTGTTTGCCTGATTCACAAACTGCGATTGAATGCATACAATAAATGCATTAATTATAACCGCCTAGCTTAGTGACATCCAATGCAAAATAATATTCAAGCGTATTCCCATGGCTCTCCAGCTGCAAGCACTGTTTTGGCAGTTTCTGTTCTGTCGGATAGAACTTAAATTTGTATAACATTTTTACTGCTAAATGAAATGCTTATGGACAGTATGATTTTACATTTTTTTTTCTGTTATCTTTGAAAAATCATGCAGATTTTAGTCTTTTTTTATTTATCAAAGAAGATGTTTTTTATAGGTGTGATACTGGCATGAAAGCCAGGTTAACGTAGATTGGAGCACAACCAAAATAATTTGTGCAGCTGGTTTTTTAATTAAAATTTTAAATGAACAAAAAGGACAAATGAAGCATTAGGAAAATGTTATTGTCTATGTCAAAACATGGAAAATATTTCTCGTGAAGGAATGCATCACAAAAATTGAAGCACTTTAAAAATCCAAAGAGCCTTTCTCACAAAGGATTTAAACATTGAAAATGAAATTGTTCGCATGCGACATGTATGTATTTTTCTCAAATTTCCAACTCGGAATCTATTATACTTACCGTGTGTAAGATAAGCAGTTTTGTGTTGTCATCCTTTTTTATGTGTGTTTTATAATTATTAGTTTTTTGTCATTTTGCAAACACGTGTTGTTCAGAGCTTGCATTCCCTGTAATGACCTGCATCTATCTGCATTTCCAAGTTTGACACTTATCAACAACATTTTAAGTGTCAGTCGATATTCTGCTAATGGACCAGTTGCTAATGTAATGTTATCGTTTCACAGAAATGGGAAACGAGAGGGGAATCCATTTGAAGACGACCAGGATGAATGGGATGAATTCATGCATGATGCTCTTGCTGATAATGGCGATCCAGGGGTGCCCGTGAAAGCGCTCTACGATTACGAAGGTGCTGAAGCTGACGAACTCACGTTTCATCAAGGTTAGTATTTGTTTCAGTGGTGCATGCAGTGCTGCGTTTGTGTGAATCGACAAGATCTCATGTTGCGCTTGTAGGTTTTAATGTTAATTTATTGCCATTTCATGTCATTTTTTGGTTACTCCCCGTTCAGTCTAAATTTCTGTTCTGATTCAGGTGAAGTATTTGAAAAGCTGGAGGACGAGGATGAACAAGGATGGTGTAAAGGAAGGAAAGATGGCCGGGTGGGGCTGTATCCTGCCAATTATGTTGAAGCTGTACAGTGACCATCACGAAGATAGCATGTACGCATTTTGCAAATTGTATGTAAATGATATCAGTAATTCATTTGCCTCCTCCGTTTCCTTTTAATTTGTTGTTCCTTTCCCAAGCGTCCAAGCCCCATTGTCGTTCCCGCGCAGGTGTATTCCTTTCCGAGCTTCGAGTGTACGCCACATCGATTAGTAGCTGAGATTTCTTCTTGCTCAAACTTGAAATTCTATATAGTATGCTGGACGAGAGCAGTTTCGTGCGCTTAATCGGCTTCTATTCTGCTAATGAGAAAGAGGAGCGAGGCAATAATGAATTATAGGTGAATAGATAGCGGGGAGGCTAGCGCAGTTTCCAGATGTTCTTTAGAAAAATGGCCACTTTGAAAAAGTTCTTCCTTCAGATAGTATATCACCAGCCTATGGGAGCTTAGCTGCCATCTCGGTTGGTTTTTTCAGACGGCATTTCCACTTAAGTACGCACTCACACTTTTATTTTATCACAAAGGAGACTAACCAACTGATAGTATTCGATGGTAAGCGAGGGAAGGGAATGTTTTTGGGTGTTTTTTTTTTTGCACGATTCAACAACGGTGTTTTACGATTGCAGTGTCACGAGTGTGATGGAGATTGAAATGTATAGCGGTGGGTAGCCAAATGTTTATTCCAATATAATACGTCCAAATGTATATTGCGACAATCTTATCGAGAAACACATATATGCAGCGCGTGTAGCCAGAAAACAATTCTAGCGGACCGTTCGTAGCCCACGAATGCCACTTTAGTCGAAAGCGAGCCACTACATCGATGCACACTTTATGAATCTCACTCGTTCGGTCGATGTGGGCATTAAATTGCAAATTGTTTTCGGATTGTGAAACCAGCAAACCGTTTTGAATTTTTTTTGCATAATAAGCCTTCCCAGTGTCCATTCACGTGAGTTCAAATGGCTGTTTTCAACGTGCAAATACCACGAGAAGCAGTTAGCCCTAGTGTGCCGTTTTACTCGCAATTAAATCACCTCACGTGTTGCTTTACCTGTTCATGGATTAATTTTCTCGTTATTCGTTGAAAATCATTCTATTCTTATAATGAAATACGAATTACGAATGATGACAGTAGGATGGATGTAAACGCCGTAAACTGTACTTTGAAGTTGTCTCACGAGCTAGCTGGTCACAGAAATAATGTTTTTTTAACAAATAATTGTTCCATAATTTTTGAGTATACCCAAACTATGAAATAGGTAAAATGTCCTCGTTTATTTATTTTTTAAATGTGAATATATGGAGGATTAACATGATGTGGATACGAACGAATGTTGAAATGTTTTCATGTTTATTTATTTTTAAAAAAAAGGCTTCATTAAAACTGTAATTACTGTTAATTACACGGATAATAAAAGTTCACGGAACATTATTTTTTTAAAGAAATTTAATTTTTTGTAACTAGCTAGCTCAAAAGAAAATTTTAACATTGCATGCAGAGTAGGGCGTTTACATCTGCCTTTGCATATGCTAACTTTTCCAACTGCCTGTGAATGTGACGCATATTGGGTCTTCTATCTCCTCGATGGAAACATTCCCAACATCCAGTGATTAGGTGTCTTGATACTAATGGCCTATCAGTATAAACATAAATACTCCAGAGTAATTTGTGGTTCATTTCAGGGATCTACTGTTTCTCCTAAGGGGAAGATTTAAAAATTAATCCCTAAGAAATGTGTTACTGTTCTTCGCAGCATTCGTTTTTTCTCCATTTACCCGTACATTTAACAATAATCATGTCGGTAAAACTAAAACTACGTCGAAAAACTAAAAATAACTCTTCCTTTGAGAATATTTTTATCAAATGTGCATTAATTTGGAAATTTCTCAAGAGGTGTGGTATATATAGCAGCCAATAAACATTTGGTATTTCGTACAGATTTAAACAGTTATAAATTACTCTCATTTATGAGTTTTGATCTGTATAACATATTTAGGGTATTGCACAGTACAATACTGGATGCATCCTTTTGTAAGGTTGAACTACTAGAACACTAGAAGTGTAAATTGAATAAAATTAATTGTGGTTAAACATACAAATTTGTCAATGTTAAACTAAATCAAATATTTATTAAAACCTAAGCTTATAATTTGCCCAAAGGACAACAGTGATTTGTTATGTCCAATTTGTGCAAATAAAAGGCGAGCGAATGGATTAGGAAAGAAAAATCTGCTGAACTTCATTATATAGTTAACAAATGTAATTTTAAATTTATAGCAAAAACTGTTTGCCCCTTGTTTTCATTAATAATTTTTCTGTAATTTATTTTTGTAGAAAGCCATTTCTTTAATTTTTTTTTTTTTTGTTGTATCGATTTTGGGGAGTTAATTATTTATTCTGGCATTAATAAGAATTGAAATTACGACAGCTGTTTTATTAATATTTTTAAAATTATGACAGTGATTTGGACTAATTAACATGCTGTTAATTACAAAATGTAATAAAAAGTGAAACGTCCAGAACAGATTACCTACACATTTTAAATCTATACGACTACATTATTAGGAAACAGGCTTTTTGTACCTTGAAATAAATGCTGGC
>JAUJYV010001256.1:0-19718 GCA_033995625.1 Ophyiulus pilosus
TTCTGGGCAGCCGCCTAATCGGGGCAAAACGCCTCCGCCGGATGTGTCCAGATTAAGCGGAATCGACTGTATTTGCATATACACGCACACGTGCATATAAATATTCTTGTACAAATTTGCCTGATTTTTATTTCATCAAAAACTTGAATATATTTGTATCAGATATACAAGTACACTCGCATTAATTTTGTTTATTTAAATATATAAAATATTCATGTATGCCATGTTATGATTTTACAAAACCACAGCTATACTGACCGCTGATACTGCATCTTAATGATAAGAAACTTTGATAGGCAAAAATGAATATATTTGCAAAATTTACCATACTCTCAGATTCGAAGTGTTTAAAAAACGTTACATTTTCGTTTTTTACAAAAGGATTTTACACACCTCAAATCGAATCAAATTTACCTATATATTTTTTTTTTAAAAAAGGAGGAAAAACTCCTCAATTTCATTTATGACAACATTATACACTAAAGTAATATTTTGGTGACCTTATTTAATTGTTAAATCAGATGTATCGAATCGTTCAACTGTGTATAGGTACTGAATGCCTGCCAACTACGGTATATACAACAATGGTGGCCATGTTCAGCGACCCATCCAAAAAGTACATTTTTTGTTTGTTGTCAAATTCAAACTCTGCATCCTGACTATACGAGTTTCAATAAAATCGATCTCACGTCAAGCAAGTGCGTGATTTTTCACGGTTTAGCTGCTTATTTCCTTGACATTTCTCAAACGTGTCTAGGAAGGATTCGGGAAAGCTGGTCATACGAGGCCTCAACCCAAGGCCAGCAACAAACGAGCTTTTTTTTTCATTTTTAGGTTAGTGTCTTTTATGTGAACAAACTTTAAATAAATGGCTGCTACTTAAAATTGCAAATGGGTTTCAGCAGAAACCCTCGAGAAAGGACAACGCCCTCCTCTCCGTATTTCCCCTTTGCCGAAAACGTCCTTCTGCTTGAATATATACATTGGAGTAGCAATTTGGCAAGCCGTGCTGCGTACCCCACTGCTCGGCCCACCACCTCATGTATTGAGAAAAAAAAATGTACCTATGGAAAAATCAGGGGTTGGTTCCATAACCAACTAATAAACATGCTTTTAAGTATAACCATAATTATTACAAAACTTTTAAACAGGCTACACAACAGAATACTTTTCCAGAATTTACACAATTATGTATATTAATTTATGCATTATAAAGTAATAGTAGAACTTTAAAATATATAATGCTAAACTTTGTACCACCACATATGAGAACACCTTGTAGATTTAAAATCCAAGACTGATCTATAGATCAAAAGACAACGATAAGGGAAATTCCCTTCCAAAATTTACAAGAAATTCCTCCTTACTAAAACAAAAAAAAATCAGTGTGAATTTTGTGCACGTGTAAATTGTGTAAAAACAGATTTGGGGTGTAACCATGAACATTGTGGACCAAGTATAGGCTAGAAACGAGAGCGCAATTAGATTTAAGCAGGAGGGTGCCAACAAACCGTTGTTATTTATTTGTTTTCCCAAACAAAAAAGCCCATTTATCAAGGGTTATATTATTCGGCCCGAGTGCCCCTTTCTACACAATTTCATAACGACTAATTTATTGGTGACTGGGGCTTGGGAAACGAAAACGAAATGACAGGTTGAACGGTAAATTCGTTCCCAGATTGTAAATTATGTCCTATTTTATTTTCAATTTAAAATCTGTGGTCGAATATATACTCTGCACGGTCGACATTTTAAGCCCAAAGCTTTTGTCTTAAATGCATAAAAAGAATTTTATCTAAAAATTGGATTTAGAAAAAAATCGGAATTAATGGTTAACAACACAAATTATTTTATATGGAGTGAATGGACGCTGGTATACAGTAAAATTTTGAATTTACGAGCATGTTTATTTCGTATAATATGACATTAAGCTGATTATGCCTTTATTTTGAAAATAAATTGCATGATAATGACTGTTAAACGAGACAAATAAGAATATCACAACGGAATAAATTAAAACTACAGATCCATTAACTTCAACAACCAAGTTGATGGTTTTTTGAATTACATAAACTAAGATTTGTTCCCCATTGAATAGGGCACGAACGTTTCGACTATTCTTTTTTATGTTAATAATAACTAATTCTTAATAATTTGTAATAATAATATTATTAATAAATAATAATAAAAATTGAAAAAAAATCAATAATAGTAATTAAAATTTAGAATTGAATAATACAATTTGTATTCAAATGTATGCCAGACGTTTCTTAAATATGGATATTATAATGAGTCGATTCCAGACAACACCCACTCTAGAAAAAAATCATAAATTGTGCATGCAGGTTTGTGTGTTATTTGAACATGCCAAACTAGAGCATAAAACACGAATTTGGTTTCTATCTCAAATAGTTTCAGAGATATGTGGTTCCTAAAGATGGCGGAAATTTCGTTCAAAATGGCGATATAAAATACTGGTTCCAAGCGTATTGGGCGAGGTAATTTTGTGAATTTCAATATTTCACGGGTCACGCATTGGCTCATAAACATGACCTCGGCTGTGGACCTGAAATGAGCCGCAAAACTTAAGATATATCGTTCGATAGAAGAAGAAAATAATTAATATACGTCGAACAAAATTCTCACGCTTAATGATATATAGGAAACGGCCGTGAAAGCCTTCGTTGTACAACGTCCGTCCGTGTATAGGAAACAACAAAATAGCCAATTAAACAATCGAATCTGGATCGTAAAAAATGCACCAAAAAGATTAAGAGCCGAAGAACATAATAAGGAAAAATAAATTGTCCGGATTGTCAAGGTGGGCCTCGTTCAACGAAGAATAAAAAATTGAGAGATACATATACGGACTAAAGGAAAACCCCCTTTTTTATATTGGCCGTCGTAAAGATGCTCAATGGATAAAAACTAAGTCGGGCTTAATTTCAGGATGAGGAAGCAGAAATAAAAAACGGCCAAATCATGAGTTGAACCGTCCGGCAACATGGTCAGCTTTTGCGATTTGGATCAAACGCATGTACCGGGCACGCAAAAACAAACACCTGCGGAGCGAAACGATAAACTTGCTCATGACTTTCAATTATTTTTCCTTATTTCCCTAATGGGCAGCGTGTCTTCTCCCCTAGACTTACAGAGTCCCGAACAGAGATCACATATATATATATAGCAAGTTTCGGCCAATGACACCGATGATCAACGGAGAAACTGACGCCATGTTGCCAAAAACGATTACTTTTCTTTTAAAAAAAAAACTAATAGGAAACTGACCCTGCATGAGGTCACTGCTGAACATGATTGTCCAATAGCAAGATTGTACAAAAATTCAGATGAATCGTTGGTTATGCAAACTACACTGGAGAAATACTCAGATGGACGTGATCATTTATAGACAAAAAGTGTATGGATATTTCTCATATCCATATACAGTTTAGGTCATTTGTGTCATCCATACACCCCGCCTTCGTGTGCATAAGCCCATTAAGCTACGGTTCATTGGGCCTGCCACATGCATATTACAACCTATGAGATTCCATTCTTTCATATATTGAATTAATGAGAAATAACTGAATTAAGCAAGTTGAAATAAATGAGCACAATTAAAGTTTTAATCGCAGATTAAACCGAAGTTTCTATATAATAACTCAAATATATTATACAAAGTTTATAAACAAGTGCTTGCATTATGTATAAGATACATAACTCATGAGAGGATCGTAAATTAAAATTGTACAATTTTCGAAAGATACGAAAACTGAAGCCAAAATACACGTATTTTCTAAAACTTGTTTTAGGAGCAAGGACAATTGAGAAACAAGAACAGGTGTATATATGTGTATCAAATAATAAAAAATGGAATAAATCATTGTATTTTTTCTTTGCTCCAAATAATAATAATAATAATAATAATAATTCAATCTAATTTGTAAAAAATTTGTAAAGATTAGGGCTTTTCTTTCCCACAATTATCTCCTTAAACTGGAAAATTATACTTGGTGGCTTAAAGAATAAATTGGTGAAATTAGGAACAATTCACTAAGCTTGAAATATCAATCCATATTATTTGGTAATATTAAAAATTATTAAATGGACGACATTTTGCCATAGTCGTAATAGTGCCTAATCGATATAAATGCAAAAGAAAGTCGCCACTTAGTGAACCCTTAGTGTACTCAAGCGAGATGGATTTAAGCTATGCTTGGTTGCCAAATTGGTTCCCAAACACGATGCGCTCTACTATCATTTGTCAAGTTTTATTATTTATTTTTTACTTTGGTTAGTTTGAAATATTTTTTACTCATTGCAATGGATGGGTGTATTTAAAAACTAGTAGTCTAAAATAGGGTATTATATTATTAAAAAAGCAACGCAATTCTGATTCCTATCAAACGTCTAACTGGTAAATTAAAAGAATATATTTATGGAGTTGTAATGACCTCATATTCTTATCTACATGTTATTTGCTATGAACTCCTAGCCCAGACTATAATATGAAGCAATAACAAAAAAATAGAAATGCTTCCAAATAAATATATGTTTAGTACCTCCCATTGTATAGTTTTGAATTTTTTACACCCAGTGAAAGTGACTTTGCAAACGTTGACTCTGGATTTCACCATGCACACTTAGTCAGAGGTCAATTGCCATCAAATAGTATCTATTGACGTCATTTTCTACCTTAACCTATAAAATGCAATTAATTAGCAAAATCGTTGTTTATGTTTTGCGACTGTCTAAGATGGATGAAGAGTTTAGTTAACGAATTGACTTACCCTTGATGTTAGTCTGACAATGACAACATCTTTTCTCTTGAATTTCAGGTATGCACACACCTGTTTAGGAACCATTTCGGAAACTGCTTGAAGCAGGTGGGAAACAAATTTTTTAGTGTTTTAAGCAAGATAAAGTAGCTTCTGATTTATCTTCCCCACAATTATACCGCCAATTTAGCCAACTCGTTAATAACTAATAAGCCATATTCCGGTTTAGCACCTTTTAGCACTTTTTCCCAAGATGGCCGCTTCCTTATTATAATCTTTTCTTTTAAATCCTAAAGCGGCCATCTTGAAAGACGCAATCAACGTTAAACAGCTGAAATAATAGACAGTTTTAGCATGCCAACGTCTTTATACTTACCTTAACTTTAATGGCGGGAAGGGAAGAATCACGCATGCGCATCAATTACGTTCAGTTAGATCATTGGATAGTTCAATGCGTGGCTCCTCCCTTCCCGGGTATAAGCCAGGGTAATAAAGTTAAGGTAAGTATAAAGACGTTGGCATGCTAAAACTGTCTATTAACCCATTAAATCGGTTGAATGTGCATCTGCGCAAGCGCTAGGGTGGGGCTCTATTTTCCTTCGTGTCGATGCTACACGTAGAATGGCACATAACGCGCATAGGCTCATGAGTAGATCCTACGCACACACAGGTAAGAATCACCCGGTAAGGTCAATCAATGAACTGGCCAGTGGTCAGTATCGCACATTTTGACCTTAATATAAACGGGGTACAGCAAGAGTAGCGAACCCAGTGACCCAATAAGCCACCTGTTTAAGTATTCCTTAAGGGTCACGCAATCGACCTAAATTTACTAGTTGCCCAGACCTCAAGAGGGTTAATTTGAAAACACCTCCGAAGCTGACCTTTATATTTCGGACGCGAAATCAAGCGAACATTGGAAATCGTGCGCTGGGTGTCAAATATTGGTTAATGGGAGAAGCATGTTGGTGAGGGGGTGGGCAATACGCAAGGCCTATACATATATAGATTATAGCAGTACAATTTAATGTAAGCCTACTTCAATAGAGAATGCATGGGTCCATTGCATGGGGCAAAATTACAGAGTTATTATAAGAAGAGAAGAATCTCTTAACCAACTTGTGAAACCCATACACGTAATTTAAGGTTGGTAAAAAAACTTTAAAAAAACCTAAACTTATGTATAGGGTGTCCTGAAAAATGCAATTAGACAGTCGTACCTCCCACTGTCGGGTACTCAAACTACTGATGGCCATTATAAGAAAAATGTACGAGATAAGAGGTGTCCATGCAGGACCATTCCTTCTTTTTTACTCTCGTCTAATGATTCGGTGCACATGTAGAGCCAAAAAAGGCAGACTCGTAAGTGAAATGTGATACTAACGTTGGTGAGAATCGGTTAGCAGACCATTAGTTAATGACCAATAAAAATATCCGAGCAGCCCAAATTCTAATTATACTTACAAATGCCCAGGATACAATTTACGAAGTGAATCTGGTTTCATGCTCTGAACTAGTTCAACATCTACTATTAAAGTGTGATTCTGGAACGTGGTTAACGGTAAAGCAGTAAACTAATGGTTTTGAAAAGAAAGAAATAAATGGTTCAAGTAAGTTCGGAATAAATGAATTTTATTAGAAATTTTATATATGGCACGTGTATGGACATACAGTAAATATAATGGAATCGCCATATACACCATATTGGAAATGCCTACAGATTAATGATAAAGACAATCATGATACAGTAGAACCTGTCTAAATGCATAAAATGCGCCGGTCCCGACTTGGAACCTGTCTAAAAGCATATTTTTCACCGGTCCAAAGAGTATGCTTTTAGACAGATTCTACTGTATGCGAATATTGCCATACAAGACCATACAAGCTTTCAGACATAAGGAGAATATCATTCTGTATATTGCAATATATGAGACAATATATTGCAATATATTGCGGCTATATGCATTTCTCCACCTGGGAAGAAGCCTAATACGGAATATAACCCTGCAAACCTATTCAAGTATGTGTTTTTAATTTTCGTAGGTGGCAGCACCTTAAGTATCTTTATAAGATGTATTCAGGTGAAACATCGCAAAAAAAGAGGGCTATTTAATAATATGACATACATGTCCATTATGGAACCTGCATGATTTCATTCTATTCATGAAATCATAAACCGTAAATGTGTAATTTGTACATTAAAAAGCTGCCATATTAGCAGTTGAGTAAGAGCATTATTATGCCACCTGTAGTCCACTTGATTGTCAGATGTTTTGCTCGATTCATAAGATAAGGGGTCAAAGATTTAGGTCTGACATTACATAATTTCAAGGCTGTATCGTGTATCAAATACGATTTTTTTTCATGTAAATAGGTCTAAATATAACATTTGTGGCCTTATTAACAAGACCACCTCAACCTAAAGCACTCATATTTCAATGGATGAGGGTTTTATCTTTCTCACGCACCTGATTCCACTCAACACCAACATCCGGAACATCCCAAAGACATTAGCACTAAATCATTAACATACGCTACTCTATAATTTGTAATAACAACATAGTATCGTGTTGTACTACTGCATAATTACTTACATAGCCTTCCAATACAATATTTGACACAATTGTACACAACGTTTGTGAACTAAAATTCAGATTTTGATACCTCTATAATTTGTCAAGACATTTTTAGAACAATGGCCAGATTTTCCAGGATTTCAAAAAGAATGTAAATATCATTTTATTTTGCTACATGTTATGTTTGCAAAACTTGTTTACTTCTTAAACATTTTTAAACGTATGTATTTCCCCCTTCCCCAATGGAGGGGGTCGGGATGGCAAGACTAATTTCGAGAGGGCAAGGTTCAAATTTTGAATGTAGGTTTGGCAAAAAAGATGGACATATAATCCGAAGAATTATTGCGTTGTGCGTAAATTAGTCAAGTATAAAAATGTTATACGAGGGGACAGAAAACAACGAAGCAGAAGAAGAAGTTGAAAAAAAGCCCCCAAAAAACCAGCGAGTCGATAGAGGTCACTGACACAATAAAGCTCGTGGGGGCCAAAGGCTTAAATATTTATAGGTAAGCTTTTTTTACGCGGACAACTCTTCGGACATGGTCATCTCTTGTATATCAAATAATTCATCTAATATCGGGTCATAAAAGTCGGCCTTCCCCAACTCTTTTTGAGGAAACGTCAAGGATGGAAAGTGACCCCCAGGTGGGCGCACGGATGAAGGAGAAGGGGAACGTACGAAAATTTTGGGAAACTGGAATTTTGGGTCGATTTTCAAAACGACTTCAGGAGGAACATCTGCTTTCAAATGTTTAAAAATGTAGGGTTACTTGATTTTAGTATTAAAATAAACATTCCTGCTATATGGTAAAACTAGTAAATAAACTCTAGCTTTAAGAGGGTTATAAATGTTAAACGCACAAATGATTTGTGCTATCAAAATTTTGAAATTAGCTGCTTTCTCAGGCCACTAACATTTTAAAATCTTCCCTCTTTAATTTTTTATTACTTTATTATCAACGCGAGCGTATAAATAATTTTTGTAGTTTTAAAGAAATTGTGACAAAAAATCACGATTTCGACATTTTTCTCCAGTTTATACTAAAAAAATTAGAGGGTCTTCAAGAGGGTAATAAACGTTAAACGCACAATGACACGTGATATCAACATTTAAAAATCTACTGTATATATAAATAATAAATTTGATTTTTTTTTCTTAAAGAGTCATTTGTCAGTAATTATTTTTTACAAGTTCAAAATACTTTTAATTTAACGCTAATTCAAAACACACGTATGCACATATAAATTTTATAATTTTTTTATAACGAGATCATTTAAAACAATGTAGTTTAAAGAATTATGAGGTAAAAATATGCATGTATAAAACATAAGTTTAGATTGAAGTATTGAAACAGGAGTAAATTAATGTACTCTAATGTTTGCAATTGTAAAATGTTACCATTGCAAGCGTTTACATTACGAACATGTTATGTGGCCCTTGGTCACAATCGCCTAATGACAGAAAATCGTCGATGATAGCTCCAAGTTTCCCTCTGTTTCTTTTGCACGGTTTCTGACCTCGGAAAGCAAAAGGAGAAAGAAAAAACCAGTCCTTTTATTAAAGAGGAAATAAAATTTATATTCCGCGTCCGTGGTCAAAATCTCCAAGTTTTGAAGAGTGGCCTGGCAGGCCTGCCGGACCTTATAAGAGGAGGCAAAACCTTCGCTATCACAAATAGCTGAAATATTTTCCACCAGAAATAGAAATTTGCGGGCTTTAAAAACTAGTCCAAGCGAGCGAGTGGGTGGACAACCAATTGGCCAGCGGATTTTTCCACTGATTAGCAACTTCTGGTCCACTTGACCATGAAACGATTGGCACTCAAATATAATTAGTTTTTAAGTTATTTCGTCAGGTTTTTTTATTTCACATTTTATATACCAGTTCATTAAAACCTGCTGCCAAGATAGAGAGAGCTAGAGACCTTCAGGGATGGTATACGATGGTACCTGAATTTAATCGCTCGCATATCGACCTCTACAGGGCCTTGCCCAAATCTGTTGCTCTCATGCCCCTCCTCCATTTCATCCAGAAATGCATGTGCTGATATAGGGTACTTGCACGGCATATTGTGTAAAAAATGAACACTGCAGATTGGATCCCGCTTTTCAGATTTCAAAACCCCCAAAAGTGGTGTTAGGGTACTTTGGTCGCTAAGATTTGAAACGAATGTTAAATGGAAACATTGCATTTTTTTGGCGTAAATTAAACAAATGTACTGCCTGTATACCCAAACAACCTGTCCAGCCCTAGTCATTAACGCAACATGGCTGTAGTTTTTTGCCTTTTCCCATTACTTTCTAGTTCTTGAAACAAAGGCAGGTTCTTCAATTATAACACTTGATTAAAACACGTTGTACAAACACCAAGCTTGAAAACACGCAATCACATCTTATATTGAATGTTGAAAAGGTGAAAAATCTACATCTGAAAGACAGCGTATGTCTGACTGAGCAAGCATACATGTACATGTATGTAAATACGGTAACAAACATTTATGTAAATGTTATAGACGTATTTCTAGCAACAGCAAGTTTTCTTATAGGATGGCTTGGGGTTCAAGGCACCTCAAACAATGTATTCAGCTCCATTAGTAATTGATGGGATTTAAAGTAAAAAATGCACATCTTTATATAGTAAATGCCATAGTCAATAAAAAGAGTTTTCGGTAAATACTGAAAGTGTTTCTGAGGTGTAGGCTCACGCACTTTAACCCACTAGGGGGAAAACAATGGCGACGAACGGCGTAGGAAATGGGATCAGGTGCGTTGGCGTTGGAATAATTAATAAATGTCTGGCAGCCGGAGAAGAAAACATTTTGGGAGGCTCCAAATATTGAAATTTCGACCATTAAGGTCACATTGAGTAGGGACGGAAACGAGATTTAAACACTAGCGGAAAAAAAGGATTTCCAAGATGGCTGCCGACAAGCAGAAAACAAAATTCATCATCAATGAAAGTCGGGAAGAGCGAGATTTTCGTGCTCATTTTTTATCCCTGCATGGCGAATACATTTTTGTGAAATCATAATTGAAAGTAAGTAACGAAATACCAGACATAGTTTAATCCATCTTCGCAGAAAGGGGAAAAAAAGTAGACTCTCAGCACGTACGATCCATCCGCATTTTTTGGAGTCACTCACATTACGGCTGGCGATGAGCGAGCTGGGGGTATCATTTCAGGAAATCGGTGGGCGGACAACACCAAATACCACTTAATAAATAAGGAAACCAGTTCTTACTAGCCGTGGATCAAGAAAAGTAGAAAAAAAAATCAAACCTGAAAGGAATTGTGTATGTATATACGGATTCGATTTGCATTGGAAATCATCGAATAAGAAGAAGATGAAAATGTTTAAAAAAAAAAGAGAGAAACGAACCGAATAATCGATGCGCAGGTGGTTTTGGACGACTGTGAAACCTCAAAAAAACATAGGATAGAGAGGGCGAAATAAATTCTCGTACCAGAATGTTCAAAGGCGGCCCGAAACGCGCTTTTTAAAGGCGTGAAAAATCGCTTCAACTTCGTGGGATGAACATATCACCGAGCGGGGCCGCCATATTTTGGAACGCACGGCCATCTTGGAAAATGGACGTATTGGCGACACGTGGCATACCTTCAACCAGATTTGTGCACATCAGGGCAATTTGTTCATCCTTGGCACTCGCAAAAATAATATTGATTGCGAAAAACACTTGTTAAGAGGGCTTTGAGGGACCTTCGAGCGAAGGCTTGACTTTTGCAGACAACAAGCCTTTTATGACAGGTGTGATGCAACATTCGGATCGACAGTCACATCGAACTGCATGGTACCAGCAACTTCTAGGAGAAATTATACCTAACCTAACATATATAATTTAATTTATTCTGGTACATTTCTGTAGTTTGTGCATAGTGCACACGTTTTGGATAAAACATGAAATGTACTAATGATTTTCATATCATCGCTACCTGAGGCAACTAACAGAAAACCTAAAGGAGATCAAACTTAAAAGATTATGGATGCCATGTTTAACATCATCGTTGTAATTTGAAGAAAAGTTTGAGTAAAATCGGTAATGTTTAGTGTACACCTTGTTAATAGCCAATTCCTTCCCTCTTCAAGTGCTTGATGATGTTAATTATGGAGGCAAAGTGAAGTCACGACCAAGTATTTATTCAATTCTCATAGTATTTCAGACTGTGGTCTTTCTCGGGTGCTTAATTGCCTAGACATATGATTGTGCATCCCAACAAAAGGAGAAATTTCACAATTTTCGAAAATATATTACCATAATGAACAAGCTAGGACAGGACGTTTTGGGCCTCCATCTTCAAACACTACCCTCGCACACCTTGTTAGCGAAACAGATTTGCCGTACCATCACTTCCAATTAATGCACGAATGCCATTGGTCGTCAATGACACGCGACTTCATACGTCACCGTCACATGACCAAGGTTCGCACCCTTGTTGACATTGTCTCGATGAGCACATTTACCTCTTGAGATGCGTGTATGCAAACGATAAATATGGAGTTAAGAAATCCGTAATTTGTACTCGTATTTCATTCGTGCTTTATGAGTCTGCATTCGACCTCTCGCCGCCATATTTGTACCCCATAAAAGAGCCAGCTTTTGGCAAAGTACAAGTACTCCAAGCCGCGAGTCATTGAAAAATAAAAATATAAAAAAGATGATTCTGAGCTATAGGGTGGGGTGGGGGAAAAGCAAAACCGAAACTGGAGAAACCAGGCACCGAAAAAGGTGAATGCCACCCAGGGTGTAGCTTACCTGTCTTTTCTATTAAGGTCCAAGGTTTTCACCATAGCCGCTAGACCGTCAGTGGCGCCCTCCATTCGCTAATTACTTTTTTTCCCAACCGGCTATAGTGGACGTCCCAACCGCGATAAGTAAGGTGCTTCCAGGCGCCACCGCCGCCACCAACATGGCCGCCGAAGGTAATTCGACCTGGCAATTGAACCGTTACTTCTACGAAATGTTTCTTTGAAATCTGGACACTCGGGAACGTGTTTCTTGCTCGAGATGTTAGAAATGAAGACGCGAACTCCACGCCCATTGAGCACGAACCGATCGTCCGAAACGTCATCGTTGTTTCAAAATTACGACACTAAAACGCGAGCGCCAAACAACAACAAAATAACCTGTTTGCTAACTGTCTGAGACATTAAAAAAAAACACGAAAAAAAAATTACCCCCATTATGGAGAATGGGGAAAGTGTAGATACACCACGACGAACGATGGTCGAGTTTTAGGAGAAAGTCGCGTTTGTATTTCCGGATAAAGGTTATATGCATCCACGACATACCTGTTTGTTGTTGAGGACTAAAGTGTAAATTTGCTTAAGATAGAAGTATATCCTAAGTGAACTCATGCACTTAAGATGATTGGTATTAAAAGCCCAAAATGTCAGGACCAACAAGCGTCATGTTATATAGAAAAGTTTTTCACTTTTGCTCTGCTAAGAAGATGCAAATCTCACAAAGCTTTCAAGTTAGACGAGTTTGTATGTTATTTAAAGTTTTGATTAAAGAAAAACCTCAAAAAGATAAGAAAATCATGGTTCTGTTCCTATTGTTTCAATAGGGTGATGTTATAAAACCTCACAATATAATTAGGTTAGTAAACATGGTGGAGACTAGCATAGAATAGTCTGGGAGGCTTACCAGTGTAGTCTTCTGGAATGGCCACGGTGGGGCCCACCTCCCTCGGGATCCCCCTGGTGTCCGGCTGCAAACTTCGAGCGTGAACTTTGACCGACGAATACGACTTGAACAGGAGAAATGGCTGCTGCAGGTCCACGTGAGTGGGTGACTGAAGGGTTCCATTGCTACTTCCACTGCTGCCCTCATGGATGCGAGCCACCTGGTGGAATAAAAAGACAATAGATCCATGAAATTTGTAGTGAAATAGATATTACCACTGAAACGGTGGATGCTTTTAACCGTAGATGGCGCTACATACAGTCAGCGCCCTCTATGGTCATGCGCGTCAAAATCGATGGAAGTATCTTTACAGATAACAATGTAATTATGTACTTGATCCCAGGAATTTAAAATGTTCCCCATAACCAGATATAAGTATTCTCTATATTTTGGTGTTAATTGTTACCGACCGTTACCTATTTTTGTTAGGTATTTTGGGAGGACTGATCACCAGAGCGGGTCTCAGCAACCTGCAGAGATAAGATCAGCCCTAAAAATGCAGGATTTGAACCCACGAGTCCAAATTTGGCGAAAGCAGGCGTAAATGCCCACGTGTTTACAGCTGGAACAACCGAGATTTATTTTCGGACGTGTTCACGAAAACGAAAGGGGAAAAAACGTGGGCACGGAAGCGCTCTCCGCATTTTTGCATCTGAATTACTCATCAGCGAGCAGTCCATCAACTCCGTCCTCGATGGACCGCCTTAACAATAGCAAGAGACAACTTTTTCTCAACATTTTAAAACGTACGAGGTCCGTCCATGTCATCGTTAAGCTTATTTTTCGAGGACGAAGTATGTATTTCCATTTATAAACATGAGAAATACAATGCTACTAATTTGTCAGACACCTTTGGATAATGCATCATAGATGGCGCTCTAACTTAAGGGTTGAAACATGCAGTGCAAGCAATGCGAATCTGGTCGTTATATGTTTGGTCTGCTTTTTTTTGCTGCTATATTTTGTGCAGGATGATAATTTACAATCTTCAATCAGGTTCAATTTATGTAAGATTTAGTTGGGTATGAGAACAATTGACTCGGTTTTAAAAGTATTGTCAAAGCACACCATATATTTTCAAGACAGTTTTCTTTTAGTTTTTTAACGAAATAAAGAAAAATGATGTTTTGAATGAAATAATCTGTTCTGTGATGAACATTGCTAAGGTTTTCAATTTACAATCACTCCACACCGGTTGAAAAACACTGGTCCAGCATGTTTATTAAAGCTCTGTCAAAGTCTGAAAAAGGATTTATGTCGTCGTCAATCTAAACTAGCAACATAAATTGCAAACTTTCATTTTCATCACACCTTTGATCATACTCTCCCTCCCCCCAAAATAAAACCCATGAAAACGCCTCACCGAGTCAATGTCGGGACTAAGGATCTTCTTCAAGGACTTCACTAAAATTTGGATGTTAAGATGCACCGCTCATCCTGTTAGGTGGGTGTGGGAGGACGGATCCTTGGATGCTGATGATGATGGCAACGATGACGCCATAATTGCTCATCACCGTCACCCATCATCAAACATCACCGCCGATTTTTAGAAAGCCAAAACCCAATATGAAAAAATGGAAAAAAAACCAACACTCACCTGGGGCAGTGGATATTTTTTCACGAAATCCTTGGGTGTGAAATTCTCCTTCGCCCACAAACGAAATGAGTTTTGCGAAGAAGAATGGCGCGAATTGGAATCTGTCATTTTCTCCGGAGAAGTTTTGGAAAATCCTTCAAAAAACAGCAAATTACACCACAAACACCCGACGAAGTTAAGAATCCAGAAGTATATGAAGGTTCACACGCGGACGAAGAGTAAGATTAATCCTTAATGATCGTGGATTTTGTCGAAATCCAGGATTTCCAGGGGCTGGAACGCGACGGGCCACGTGCCAGTCCCATGCCGAAAAACACGCAAATACGAATCCCGGATTGTCACGCGCGAACGGGAACGGCGCGTGATTGGGTCAAAAAAAGAACGGAACGGGTGAAAAAAAGAACAGGACGGAGGCCCTCGTGGATCATTCGCTGGTCACAGAGCGTAATCCGAAACATGGAACGTGTATCTAGCGTCCATCCTAAGTCCACGGGAACGGATGGCGGGAACACTGGTCTGGCACTGACTGCCTCCTTCGACTGACTGCATCAGAAATACCTGCCTAGGTCGAAGCAGGTATGTGGATGACGTCAGCGGCGTGTTACCACGTCGGCCTTCGGGTAGGACGGTGATGAGCATGGCGCGTTCAACGTGCATGCTGGACTAAAATACGAAGAAGGAAAAAAAAAAAGAATGACTGTTAGCACTTTTTGTCGAAAAACCCAACCCCATACCCTTTCTTAGGTTTCGAGGGACCATAAAGAGACGCACCGAGGTGTTTTCTGCTCTTTGCGTTGGACCAAAGCATGTAGAAACTAAATGTATTTTCAAAATAACGAAAAATTCTCCCCAACTCATGTAATTTAAAATAATTTTAGTTTTGTAAACTAAGTTGCAATGAACATTTTGAAGAAAGTTTTCTTGTTAATTAACACAAAAAAATACCAATACTGTATGGTTAAATACTGTCTGTTAAATTATCTTTAATTAATACAGTAAAAAATACAATGCTGAATATAAAACAACCCGGGTGAAAAAACAGACATACATACATATATGGGTCATGTATGGTCATAAAATGACATTCTCAATATGGGTAGACCAGAAATTCGACAGATATAGACATATATGGTCATACATGTCGAGGTTTACCCATACATGTATATACTCATGTTTGTATATACTGTATGTGTTCGTATATCGATTTGTACAGCCATATGTTGAATGACACATGGTTTAAAATCGACTATAAACTGTTTGTACTGTTTGTAGAAGCCTAATACCAATGTTGTGCACATGTCCATAGAAAACATTTTCTGTTTATAAATAATGTAGACCATATTGCTCAGGTGTACGATTTGTGTCTAGTAGTAATTGTTAGTGAACTTAAGTGTGAGTGCAATGTTAGCAGTTTAGAACAGTTCAATCTAAAATTGTGTCTTATAACATAAGGCTACGTAACATTTCTTTCGTAACGCGTGACTAATTTATCAAACGTGAATCATTACAATCACAATTCTATACCGAATTTCTAGTTGTAATTGGCAACAAAATCGAAATGAAACGGTTTCAATTGTTGTTTAGCTTGAAAAAGTCTCGCTGGATGACAACTCGAGTGGGGTAAAAGCTGGCTTTGTGTTCTACGTGGCACAGTTTTCACGCTTCTTAAATAAGAAAATGATGGAGTTGAGACATTTTTGTGACCAACTTTCACAATTTCACGAGCAAGCGCGCACTTTTAATCTTCTATTTTTTTTTCATTAAAAAAAAGTGGTGGGCAAATTGAAAAAGGTAAACACGCAACAATTGACATTAATCTTGGCGAGGGAATTGAGCTAAAACTTGATGTAGCCACCTTCGCATAATTGCATGTTTTCACGGTTACACGAGCAAAGTAAACGTGATGTTTAACAGTGTGTTTCTGTGTGTTTATAGAAATAATTGAAGTTGGGACTTAGAATTACGTGTAAAACTCTAATTGAAATCGAAACCCCACAATTAGAAAATGAGCTAGATACAAATGAAACTATTTTACCTCTTCGGGTTAAGGACGAATTTTCGCTATATATAAAAAAATGAAAAACTGTAATACATAACGAGGAACAATGCAATATAATGACAAGATTGCTCATTTGGATTACTCTATATCTTTACCGCTTTAATTTATAAGAAAAATTGCAGAAAACAATCGCATATCAATCACATCAGTTGCTTTTTCAGATAATCATGATTCAGTTAATATGTAAAATTTCATGAAATATATACATGAAGTAATTTTTAAAATAGTGGCAACATTATAGGTTTGTATATAGACTTTGAAATCATAACCAAATAGCATAAAAAGATTTCTAAAGCTATTCATTTTCTGTTTTTTCATAACTAAAAAACATTCCCTCTTTTATATTGCACACTGCAATATTATGTAGACCAGTGTTTTTCAACCAATGTGCCGCTGAGAAAGTGTGCCCCAGAACCCAGATGTTTAGGGGATAGTATGCTATGAGCTTAACATTGTTGAAAAACATTATTGTATCGAAACAGGTGATGTCATATTTTATAGAAACTTCTAATTTCTTAACTTTCTGATGTATATCGCAACAAGATGTAAAAAAATGTACCTATGTCAATGAGATGAGGTTTGGTCGTGCTATCACCTTGTATTCCAGTGTTTTTACTGGTATGATAAAAAAGGTTACCTGCAGTATAGCATTTCCAGAATCGGGAGCAAATGTACAAAATCGTTCCCAAAAATCCAATGGTATACCTGCATGATGTTGCAACACGAGTTTCTGCGAAATTGGCCTGGAAATCCAACAACAATTGAAGTTGAAATTCATTAAAAATAAATATTGCCATTTGCACGTCGTTGAAAAGCAACGTTTTGGCGGCCACCCTATTATTTCATATTTAGGCCTTTCGCATATAACGGAAGCCGCATTATGCGAAATTTAAAAAAATGAAAAAGCGAAATTGAATTTGCGGCACAATAAAATTCCTTAGTCACCCCTTAATGCGAGTGCGCGTAAATTACCCCCAGAGCAGAGCAGAGAGAGAGTTATTCAGGTGCCAGGGGAGAGTTATAACAATTACCAGAAATTGGCGAATAAAAGGTCGTTACAATTCGCACCTGTATCAAAGGGTTAATCCGGCCTACATAAAGAGGCAAACAGCAACTCTTTACAGCGAATTCATGCAACGTGGTTCGACTTAACTGGCCATCAAGAAAAACAAGCATCATGTATGCCCATTGTCAGGATTTCAAAATGTTGCGCCAAAAAGCGCCTGGTTGCACCATTTAAGTGGGTTATATTGATGTTATTGGAAGGAACGAGACAAAAACAAATAGTATTGAGGAGGCAACAATCAAAACTTTGCAATCTTTTACATCATTCTTCCTAACAAAAGGACCGGTACAATTTAATATGCAACTTATCTTAATGTGCTTATAAAATTAAGAGATATAGGAATTTTATAAAACTACGGTCAGATAAGTGTGGTCACGGAATGGATTTCATCGGTTTTCAGCTAGGATGAAATCCATTCCGTGACCACAACTACTGTTTGCTGGTCGAGAGGTTAAGACGCACGTTGCCCACTCCCATCTATTATAATTTACTATTTTGTTTCGTAATAATGTTATTTGAACCCTGTTTTTGCCTGACCTGCCCTAACTTAACCAAATTGTTCATCACCTCAGTGAAATTGGTAAAATTCGTCGGCGAAACTGGTAGTCTGCAAAGTGGGACGATATAATGTTCGAGAACCACAATTCTAGGAAGGAAAATACAAAAATCACATATGCAAATACTGTTTTTTTCCAAATTTGCCTATTCAGGTTTCTAAACTTTACATCTTTATCATAAAACAATACTGCATATTATCACCTCAATAATAACTATTATCATTTTTCTTGCGGAAATCCGATATAATTCAACGTTGTAAATCACTCAAGGTGTTGAATATACACACTAATATCACATTAGTCAAGGATAATCATGGATTTCCCCTATGTAATACCATCTTGGTGAATCAATTTACATTCATGTAGGTGTCAAACTGCATATGCAGTTGATCATATTGCAGATTATACTGCGATGAAATACTCACAGTGACCTGCATAACACAAAATACGGAAATGTTTTCCTTTTACTTAATTTCGCTTCCGTGTGCCACTCTGAGTGAGTCATTTTCATCCCATTTTCGAGAATTCGGACAAATGCTGCGATTTCACCATAATTAAAACACGTAATGTTATTAAATTGGATATTTTTTTTTATCGTTAAAGCCGCATGCATATTCGTCCTACTTTCGGACAAGGTGTATCACACACAGATTATTTCTCAATAGTCGATTTTTTCAATTTCTTAGGAAAACAGTAGCTACTTACATTAATGCACTGTAAAAAAACCAAACGAGGTCGAAACATTTAATATATTCCCGAGGTGGGATTAATTTCCTCGAAAATTACATTGTTAATTACAAGTGACGCACTGCACAGGGATATTTCATGCTTGGAGGAATGAGAGACAATTACCAAAATTTCCCTTAAAGTCACAAAATGTCACAGTAACATGTCGAGGACGTCCTTTTTGAATGGCCCCCTATATGGCAATATACGATATGCTGGATCTATCTATGGCATCCCTTAACTTTAAGCGCATGCGTGGTTCTTCCCTTTCCGCCCATAACGTTAAGGTTAACGTTAAGGCGTTGGCTGGCGCAATCTCTCTATTGAGGGAATACACTACAGTTATACTAGACATATACGACAAGTGTTTGAAAAGTTCGGGGTCTGTGCAACGTGTTATTTGTAATAAATACAGGCCACGAAGTTTTCAAACACACTTTCTGACAGTTTTAAACCTCTCATATTTTTTTAAAAAATCTAGTAAATTGAATCTTCCTGCTTCACATTCACACGCAAAAAATACCACACAGACAAAAGTCCTAGTCTAACCCTGTGTCTGTTGACTTTAATTCCCCGATAAATTTAATTGAGGCTCGCGCAATTGGCCAAAGGTCAACCCAACCAACTATTTTACAACAGCATCTCAAACCAAA
>JAUJYV010001257.1:0-19702 GCA_033995625.1 Ophyiulus pilosus
TAAAAATTCCCACCGACCTCGACCGGGGAGCGAACCCCGCAACCTAGGATCGAGAGGCGAGCACGTAACCCACTCGAACATCGGCGTCGGCCTCTAACGTTAAGGTTAACGTTAAGGCGTTGGCTGGCTCAATCTCTCTATTAAACATTAGAGAGATTTAGCCAGCCAACGTTAACGAAACGATAACGATAACGAGGAACAGCGCTGGAAGTCCGGGAATGAAATGCTTCGCATAGGGTAGTCCTTGACATTCCGGGCCGCCAGCGCTGTTTCTCGTTATCGTTACTGTTATCGTTTCGTTAACGTTGACTGGCTCAAACTCTCTATTCTTCGGCAGTTTTTTCATACATTGAATATTTTTTGTCACGCTATAGGACCATGCGGACCGTGAATGGAAATTCGCGCGTTCCAAGCTCTGGATGGGCTATTTCGACGAGGGGTCAACTCTTCCCCCTCCTTTCAACCTTATCGTCAGCCCAAAAGCAATTTACTACTTTTTGAGTTTTATCAAAAAAGTGTTCGCTTATTTATGCAAAAGAAGAAAGCCAACTTACCACGTCACGGCTCAGATGGTGTTTGCCAAGGTGGGGAAAAGTGGGGGGGGGGGGAAACTTTTAGGGTGGTGAAAGATTGAAAACTTTAAAGCCGTGTTTTACAAACGTGTTTGCTTCTGTTTTATAGGGGCTGCCAACGAAAAATGATCCTGATAAGGTATACGTCTGGGAATGTGCTGCTTCCCTATTTGGTGCGAATACCGATGACAATTTTATATTCCTATTTACCCATTTCAGCCCACGGCCCCAAACGGAGACACCAGTTATGTCCAAAAAGGAGGCGTTGATTATCAGGTACGGGGCTGTAATATTTAGAGAGTTTGAGCCAGCCAACGTCAACGAAACGATAACGGCAACGATAACGAGAAACAGAGCTGGCGGCCCGGAATGTCAAGGACTACCCTATGCGAAGCATGGCATTCCAATGCCATTCCGGCCCGCCAGCGTTGTTTCTCGTTATCGTTATCGTTACGTTAACGTTGGCGGGCTGATTCATGACATCTCATTGGGGCATCGGGGGAATTTCGCGATGGAATCCAGCCTTTCGCTCTCATCTCATCGTGTTTTTATCTACCTAAAATAAGTATGATCGGAGGTTTTTTGTATCAATAGAGAGTTTGAGCCATCCAACGTTAACGAAAGGATAACGAGAAACTGCGCGGGAAGCCCGGAATGACATTGGAATGCCATGCTTTGCATAGGGTAGTCCTTGACATTCCAGCCGCCAGCACTGTTCCTCGTTGCCGTTATCGTTTCGTTAACGTTGGATGGCTCAAACTCTCTATTTTATGAACAGATGAAGCTTTAACGCTAGATTAACTCCTTAACGGCAGCTATTCCCACCAAAAAATGTCCAGTTTTAGAAAAGGCTAGGGGTCAAACTCCAGTTTAATTGCAAGGGGTGCGCAAGGGTCAGTGCAATTAAGCGGGTTCGACTGTATAAAACATACAGGTTCTGCAAAGCTCAGAAGTTAACAGTGATTGCCCTCCATTAAGGGGCAGCTAATAGAGAGATTGAGCCAGCCAACGCCTTAACGTTGACCTTAACGTTAGAGGCGGGAAGGGAGGAGCCACGGACTGAACTACCCGATGAACTAACTGAACGCCACGAGTGCGCGTGCGTGGTTCTTACCTTCTCGCCTCTAATGTTAAGGTTAACGTTAAGGCGTTGCCTAGATGGCTCAATCTCTCTAATGCAAATGAAAATCCCGGACTTAAGATGGCAAATTTAATCTTGAACTTCTGATTCCAGGATGTGATGAAGAGGCTGGTGAGCCGATACATTCATCAAATAAAAAAGCAGCTTCGACAGGATGGAGTGAGTGAGGATGACTTACTGGAGATCAAACAGGACATTTCTAGTCTTAGGTGTGTACGTGTCGTTGCGGGTGCTTATGTCGTGCTTGATTTTACCGAGAGAGATTGAGCCAGCCAACGCTTTAACGTTAACCCCTTAACGTCAGTGGCGGGAAGGGAGGAGGAGCCTCGGACTGAACTATCCAATAAACTAAGTGAACGTCATGAGTGCGCATACGTGCTTCTTCCCGTCCCGCCTCTGACGTTAAGGTTAACGTTAAGGCGTTGGCTGGCTCAATCTCTCTATTGTTGTTTCGAAGAAGTTTGGTTACCCTCATGTTGTAATCAGTTTCTAATCCTGAATGTAAAACTAATTTAGCAGCAAATTTCCAGTAAATTTGCTGAAAAATAGCTTCAAGCATATTTCAAGGAATTACCACCGTATTTTTCTCTAAAAACCTCCTTTCTGTTAATTCAAAAAAGGACGTCCTCAAGAGGGGGTGGGGGGGAAGTCTGCTGGCACGTGGACACCATGTGGACAGGGGGAGGGGGAGGAGAAGCCATTATGGACGTCCACTAATGATGATATTTTTCAGTTTTTGGTTTTTCTGTTTAATTGAGTTGTAAAGGTCAGCGAAAGGGGGGGAAATGGACACCGGAAGAAATGTGTCCCCCAGTCCCAAATGTACTTGAAATTTTTAAAACCTCGGAAAAGTCGGGAATTATGGCCTAAATTTGTGTTAAACACCAATTTTATGCTGGAATTTCTCTTCGAGGTCAGGTAATTTCCGTTAATCAGAAAAATCTGGAAAAATGTCGTGGAATTGACCAGTGGAAACGGGTGCTTGGAAATTTATAGGATGGGCTTTTTGTGTCCCAACACATTTTCTAGACACCCTATGTAGTTTTCAAAACAAAATTAAGGGCGGCGTCTATGTTGGAGGTGAAGGTGGTCTGGGCAAAAATGGACACCGTGTGGACAGGGGGTAAGGAATGGGTCAATTTTTGAAGGAATTTCGGGGGACGTCCTTTTCGAATGGCCTCTAAATGCGATAAAAAGCACAGAATTGACCTTCCGTCGCCTCATTCCAGATACGAACTTCGTGAAGACAGAAGTCGTGAGGCCATGCGTTGCTCCGGACACATCGATAGTATCAAGCGAGAGATACTTCACGCAGTGAGAGGCGCAGAACACACCATAGGAGGCCCCAGCATTGGACCCTCAGTGATGGAATCTCCAACTGGGGGTGGAATATACAACCCTTCCGGGCCGAGCATGCCGTATCCGTATTACCAACAAGGTTTCCAAAAGCATTATTTAGAAGAAGAAAAGTAAGAAGGGCCCTTGGGAGCACTCGCTAAACTCCATGCATTTTTATTTTCTCGCTTTGTTTAGGGCCTGCAACGACCTCGCTGATGACGCCCCACGATCTGGACTTTCTCAGACACGAAATAGTGTCGAGTTTGCGCAACGAACTGCGTGAAATAGTCCAGGATATCGTGGAGACCGGTCAAGCGCCTCCTCAACACCAACAGCATCACGTTCTACAAGATCAGGGTCCTCACCTAAACCTAGGTCAGAGCCCTAGCGCCGCCAACATGTCTCCGATCGTCCCACCGCAAGCCCCATCCGATTTATATCAAACACATCTGTTCACTCAACTATGAGGTCGAGTAACAACAACAGCCGTTGTGACAATTGGTTTATTCGGAAATTCCTGGCTAGGAATTGAAAAGGCCCTTATTAGCAGCAAGGCCCAAAAGGGGGAATTTCAAATTAGCCGGATTAAGCTTTATTCAGTTATCTTAGCCGAGGCTACGCGGCGATTTCCGAGATGGTGCTCGAGTTACGGAGAAGTAGTGAGCATGTTCTTCTATACTAAATACAAATAGAGCGTGTATAATTAGTCCTTTTAAAAGGCTACTTACTAATTACTTTTTAAAGGCCCTTAATTGCTGGCTACACTCGAGTTTGTCACAATCGTTAATTTCCATTATCCCGTAAATTATAGCTTATTTCAAAATCTCGTTAAGATATCTTTTATAGGATTTCTAGATAAACGTGGTTTTTTATTGCATGCTCATAATCTAACTACTTTTTCCAAAGTTTGCTAATTTATTTTTATTATTTTTTTTGTTGTAAATCAAGAGTTAATCCCTCCGGGATTTGGAATTCTGGCAATGCGACAACCAAGACAGAAAAGAGCGTACCAACAGCTAGAGGACAGTTTAGGAATCTCTCCCAAGTTTTACCTTATTGATGAATAACTTGATCAGAAGTTATTCGAATTAAAATAAGTTTAATTCGACATTAATTAGCAGAACAAGGGCTAGAGAACCGAATTCAAAACGTGAATTTAAGAGACTAATTCGAATAACAAATTCGAATTAAGAAGAACAGCAGCACGTTCTTCGCGGCACGTGCACGTGACGCGCGAGGAAGCGTTCCAATTCCAACACTTATACAAATGGCCGACATATGCTCAACCCTGATGAATAACTTGATCAGAAGTTATACAAATTAATCAAATCAAGTTTAATTTGACATCAATTAACAGAACAATGGTTAGAGAACCGAATTCGAAACACGAATTTAAAAGACTAATTTGAATAATTCCAACACTTATACAAATGTATGGATGCCCGACATGTCCATTCCTGATGACGTGCCCTTGGTAAATCATGTAATATTAAAAAAGGACGTCCTCGAAATTCCTACAAAAAATTGACCCCCCCCCCCCCCCCCCCCCCCCCAATTCTACCTCCTGTCCACATGGTGTCCATTTTAGCCCAGACTCCCCTCATTCCCTCATGGACGTCTTTCATTTTTTTGAAAAGTAGGAGGGCCAAAAAATGTGTTGGAACATACAAAGGCCCATCTTATAAATTTCCAAGCACCCGACTCGCTGCAAATTCCACGACATCCTTCCAGATTTTTCTAATTAACGGAAATTTCCTGACCTCGAAGAGAAATTCCAGCATAAAATTGGGGTTTAACACAAATTTAGGCATAATTCCCGACTTTCCCCGAGGTTTTAAAAATTCATGTACGTTTGGGACTGCGACACATTTCTTCCGGCGTCCATTTCCCCTTTCAGTGACCTTTAAAACTCAGTTAAAAAGAAAATCCAAAACCTGAAAAATGTCATCATTAGTGGACATCCATAATGGCTATAATCCCTCCCCTCCTCCATATCCGCATAGTGTCCACATACAAGCAGAGCCCCTCTACCCCCTCTTGAGGACGTCTTTTTTGAATGCTGAACGCCCTCTAAGGTGACTAAAGATGCCAATGAAGAAGTCATCTTCAGATGTGCACCAAAATCCTCAGATGGACGTCACTACGGGTGGACATATCGAGCATTTAAAAAGTAGAACTCAAACTCTGAGATCATCTCTAACTGTTGATACGTAATTCCGAAATCCCGGAGGGACATAAGAATAACCCCATATGTCTTTAACGCAAGAGCAATTTTCTTAATTTTACAGGTATTTTTATAGTATTTTGACAACAACAAAAATAACACTGTCCAAAACCATAAAAATCCATGCAATCATCCGTACGATGGTTTCATCTACTCGTATGATTTAAAATCATCATTCATACCTAGTACATATACTATATATACACGCACATTTGACCATCCCCATTAGTGGTTCAACGTTGACCAAGTCTAGTGATTCAGCTTATGTATTTTACAATCGATATATTATTAAGAAATCCGCTCTCTCATTTCACGCACTGCACCTTTTCCTGAAATCTCCACAAACGCTTAACTAGTCGAGCCGAAGCACTAGACGTACGAAGGTAAATGTATATACGTAACTGGCAATCCCTTCCTCCTCGATTTAATTAGACCACGTTCCATGAACCATCTGTAATTAGTGTATATAGTATATCCGTGTACATATAATACAATGCCAAGATCACGCAAAAAAAACATTTAACAGATGTATATAAATTGTTTTCGATATGTAGCGGTATTTTATGTTAAAACGCTAATATATATAAACATAATATATTCATATATATCTGGTGGATATCTCGTAATCTGTATTGACATAGGATTCCATTAGTTAGTTACTTATTAAAAATAAACTGCTGAAAGAGTGAAAGGTCTTTTTTGATCGTAACAATACTGCGCTTTGAGAGTCGCTTTGCCATCGGCTGTTTTTACGGTTAACTACGAAGTGTGACAATTAAATAACCGGATAGGTGCCGTAAAATTTGTTATTAATTTTCTTTTGCAATAGCAACTTTATCACCTTCGAGGTACTTCGATACATTGTTGATTCAGTCTACTTACTGGTTCATTTTTATCACGGTCTGTCGTTCGATCACTGGTTGATCTACCCACACGCGTTCTTTCGAGGCGTGGATTTGCTTTCCTCGTATCATAGGTCTCACTCGTTTCATCACCATGAGGAAAATTTACCTGAAGTGAGATACTCGAGGCAGGAAGACGATGCGAGGGAAGGGGCAGATTCCTACAATTGTGTGTCCAATCTCTACACCGCTCCATGCAAGTTTTACGCTGTGCAAAAGCAGTGCCGCAGATCGTTTTCTGTAAGCGTGTTTAGAGTCTCCGTCGCTTTTTCTTTCATTACGATTTCTTTCACATCTCAAATTTCACCTTGGGGAATAAAAAAAAGTCACATGGAGCGAGATCAGGTGAGTAAGACGGATGTTCCAACACCGGGATCCCATGCTTCGCCAAAAAGTTCTTCACAGACAGTGAGGTGTGCGCTGGAGCGTTGTCCTGGTCAAGGATCCAAGACGTTTTCTTCCGCAAATCGGGTCTCTGTCTCCTCGCTCGGTCTTTGTCCGTAGCGGTTTTCCCAAGTTTCACGAGAAACTTCACATTGGGGGAGATACACCCATGGTCCGAAGGGGCACCCAGATACAGGGTGATCCCAAACTCAACAGTGCAATAAATTTAAAACCAAATGAAAAGCCCTTAGTCTGAAGCAATTGGGCACCCCAAGGAAGGGGTTGCTCTATTTGAACGTTTAACATTTTTCCGACGAAGCGTGGGAGCGAGGTCTACTACAACAACAACAAAAACGTCACAGCCGAGCTGAACGTTGCACAAACTCGAAAATTACTCAGTGTGTTGGGGAACGATCACCTGATCAGGGCATGCGCAGTTTTTCATCCCGGTGCTCACCGGTCGCCCATAACAGGTCCAATCCAGTTATTTAAAGAAGTAACCAAATTTGTGGATAACGTTTGGACTTTTGGCTAATGCCATATATGTAATACACGGCTTGGATAATCGAGGTTCTACTTGTCTGCGAATAACGGCAAAAATACGCTTAGAAGTAGCTTTAGAAGTTGCAAACAATAAATTTTATTTATAATAATATATTTAAATCGTAACTTAATCTTTTAAAAGCTTCAGTACCTTAGCTTCCATGTTTCACGGCAAGCAGGTTCGCTCGATGTTTCAAACAAAACGACAAATGCAAAACAGAAAATAAAAACTTCTTAATTAAAAAAAATAAATTGCTACATTTGACTATAATTTTTTATAAGGAACTTAAATGTATAATTTTTTTCCCACATCTTGAATTTTCCAGGATTCTTTTGTAAAATTTAAATTCTTCCAATTAAATTAACCGGTATGGTAATGGCACTAAATTTAAAATCGGAGGAAAAATCAATTGTTAAGCGTTTAAATAAGTTCAATTAAAAAAAAATATGAAACTCAAAGTTGACAAATCATTCAAAATGGGAAGAAAATTAATTTCATTAGCCAGTTAATTAATTGAAACGAAATTATAGTCAGATATTTATAGCGCTGTTGGCACTGTGTGGACTTAACTTATCTAACCACACCATTTTGTAGCCAATTAAACGGGTTTCTTACGCTCTCTCATGATTGTGAGAGTCGATATATTATTTATTTTTTCAAAAGCTACGATTAGCAAAAGGAACTCTGTGGCAAAATAATAATTAGTTTGATTCAATCAATTAACACAGCAAAACGTTCCGTAATGATAACCACAAATTATTTTCATTTGCTAGTTGCTGTAAATGTACACGAGTCAAGATCACGGAACCAATCAACGCTAATTTCTCTGAATCTCAAACCGTAAAACTTACGTAATTAATTATTTGGCAATCGGCCTATATCTGAATCAACCAGCTGTTAAGGTTAAGGGTTGATCCGATCAATATTCGATTAATGAATGGCGAATGAACGACTAATTTGACCCCACGAAAGGAAGTAAACAAATTGGCATACGGACGGTCAACTAGTCACAATTTAATTAGAATTCATGGAATGATAATTAAAAACACGTTTTGAAAATTGTAATTAAATGTGCTGTTGACGAACTCGAGTACATTACGGATTAATTTCAACAATCGTAAGAGGTAGTCGGCTGTCGTGGACAGCACAGCAGCCTCGAATGGAATGACGTGACTAGGATTAGAAGGACGGAATCGTAACAAAGCAGCAATTCGGCACTTTTTGTTCCCCGCAGCTGTTTGTGTTAAGGCTCAACTTGCTTGGGGTTAGTAACAAATGCGGGAGGTCGATACCTCGACTTCAACAACGACGAGTTTTTGGAGATTAAGTTAGGAAGAGGCGGAGGGGTGCCGTACTTACTGAGCTGCCTTAATCTCTGTTGCACAACTTCGACTGACGGGGGTGGAGTATCCATACGCTCGTTTTTACCCGAGGAATGGGCGAGGGGAGTAGACGTTGAAGATGGTTTGCCGAAATGAAACTGTCTAGGCGTCTGTTAAAGAAGTTTTGTTGTAAACATACGTACTCCGATACAAAATCGCCAAAAGTTTCACGCAATTACCCACCGATGCATTTTGGTGAAGCTTGTTCCTCGTCAATGTTTGGATGACTTTATCCTTAGCTGTCTCTACAAATGAGGTGACGTTCTACGAGATTAAACGGAAGCAAAATAAGATACCTTTCTTAATTATAGCCTACTTCTGCAACATGAGGGTTAAACACCAACGCCAGGGGGGAGCCTTCATCACCTACCTGGGGGGGACTTCCACTCCCTCTCGAGGCGTCTTTAACGTGCAACAATCAACACCGGACCTCGGTTTAAACTTTCATCCGAAAGAGCCGCCACTCAGGGGACCGGGGAGCGAACCCCGCAACTTAGGATCAAGAGGCGAGCACGTAACCCCCTCGACCGCCGGTGTCGGCCATAAAATGGAAATCAAAAGACCTCACAATTTACCTCAAATGAATCCTGGAACTGGTTGAGAGCATTTTTATAGCATTCGTCCTTTGGGTGTTGAGAGAATGTAGAAAACTCAGTTGCGTAAAGGTAATTCCAATCGCTGGATACTATTTTTCCTCTCCACTGTATGTTGGAGGCAATAACGAAAGCTCCAGAGTTCAGAAAGTTATCTAAACCAAATGCCTAAATAAAACACTGTTATAGCACACTTTAAAGAGTAACGTTAAGGTCCGATGCCGACGACAGATCGTCGCCTGTCGATTTTAGCGGGAAACAAGCGTTAGTTTACCTAAAGGCATTACGTTTATGGGGCGCCGTACATGGATTAGCGGCCAACTAGTGGGCGCTGAGCGGGCCATTTTCACCCGGCGTTCCCTTTGGTCCCGCTGTGGGAGAAAATGGGATCGCCAGCTCCCGGACGGGCAGAAATCTGCCGTCTGCATTGGGCCAAAACGCACGGAGGGCAAAAGCGGAAACAAAACTAACCTTTAATCCACCCCAAAATTTGATAACGGAAATGTTTAGATTGATATCCGCCAAATACACAAAGTCAAACTTGTTCTGTTCCTGATAACCAACGTGCACGACTAAGCCAATGACATCAATCTCGTTGAACTGTGGAGAAAATCCAGAGATACCGATGCTATCCAACGGAGTGAGCTAGATAACAGGTGCAAATACATCACGCTTGTACAATTATGGGGAGAAGAAGGGTCACAACCTACTCCTTAATTAGGCACATTACGACGGCAAAAAAAACGCTCCCACAATTAAATGATTTAACTCACTTTTCTCGGTGCAAACGTCGTCGGCGAAATATCATCGGATTCATTCTTTTCTTCCAATTTCGTCATTTTGGTAGATTTTAAATGTAACTCCTGTTGACGCATAGAACTGAAACTGCAAATGCCACAACGAAATGGTTGGTTGAAGTTTAGAGGCCCAAAGACGACTAAGGTCATAGAGAGCCTAAACAATGTCGGGGATATACTCCCATATCTAGCATGCACATGAGCCAAAGTAAAGAGGAAGTAGAAGAATAAGGAGGAAGGAGCATGGTCGCAGCCGATTTTTAGAGGAACTACCCCGTCATTTGCCTGGAAACAACTGGGGAAAATCGCGAAAACCACAGTCAAAGTAATCGACCCAGTCGGGACCACTAGACCACCTAGGGCGGTACAAAATGAATTAACGGCTGCTGATATTACCTACGAGATTCGGCCATAAGATAATACACACACAAGGCTTTTCCCTCTTTTAACAAACTGTAGACATCTGGCGATGGTCTCCACAACGTTATCAAGCATCCTAGTTAAAAAAGTTTCGTCGAACTCGATCAGATGGCCCTATGAGCACTTTTAAACAATCCCCTGCGCATTTAGTCGTCAAATCACCTGCGTTTTTCTGCAAATCCTTTGGTAAAGTGCCAACAGCCCGGAATTTCAAAAATGGGATCACATTTCTGGCCACCGAACCCTAAAGAGTAAACGAAACGCGCAATCATAAAAACAGTGTTTTCCCCCGACCTCTGCGAACTTTCAAGCAAGCGTACCATCTCCTTTTCGTCTTCCATAGCTTTCTGAACCTCGGCTTCAAACTTTGTTCTCTGGTTTGCGAGCAGAGTTTCCTTGTAATTGGTTAAAGTGGTTTGCTGAGTGCAGCTCAAACATTGCTATAAATGGAAGGCAATGAATTTGCAAATTCGAGTGCACTCGTAGCTATAATTAATGACACGAATATACACGGTCTTACTTCGATTATGGAAGGATCTGCACTGTTTCTCAATGCCTTGTATATTTCTTCCCCATTGACCAGGTCCTTAATCGAATCGTGTAATCCGCTAGGTTTACCAAACGAGTGCCTCGATACCTGTTCTGAATAATAATGAATTGTGGAGTTGACATACGAGCTCATTTATGGGCCTAAGAAAATCCAGGTAATAACTTACCTCTTTTAGTCTCTTCGTGATCGAATTTGTTCTGCACGTCTAGAAAGATTTTTTCCATCAAAATGCTTTTTTTATTCTCGAATTGCAGAGCGGCTTTGTTATTTGTTCGGTCGCTGTACACGGCCGACGTGCCATCGTTGCGTTTTTCCAGATACTATTATAATAAATACAACCATCGAGTAATGCGACTCACGCTAACGGACAAAAATTATTTAAGAAACAAGTACCTGTACAGGATAAATTCTCGCAACAACTACGTGAATGCAACCGACGAGACCACCATCGGGAAAGAAAGACGTTAGCGGCAAAGGGAACGGTTTCGGGCACGCAAAATAGCCCAACTTTGTATCCCATTTAGCTCGACGGCAACAGTTTGCGCTTATTTTGAGAGCGAGATTCGGAGGTGCCTGTTCAAATAAATCCATTAAATTTATGGATAACTCACGGATGCACTCATTTAAAAGCATTTCTCGTAAAATTAAATACCTCCAACGGCGTGCAAGCCTCGGTAGAACCGATTAATTCAGCTCCGTGAATTACGAGCTTCTGACCAATGCAAATCTTTCCAGATTTCACGAGTCTCGTCATCGGGTTATCGACAATAGCCTTGATGCAGTACCATCCATCAGTCACCTCAATGCACTACATAAGAAGAAAATGATTAAGAAATGGAATGCAGACGTCATCCTTAGAAAAACGTTGTTTTTTTTACCTTAGCAGTTTGAACGTAAGAGGCTGAATTATCATCCAAAAGAGTCGAATCATCGTAGTTTTGAAATTGCTCATCGACAGCCACTACGCAAAGCACTAAAGTTTTCGCCGGCGTGTCGTCTCTTTCCATTATTTTCTTGAGAGCTGATCGTTGGCTGAAGTCGATTTCACAGTTGTACCTGTAGTGCAGCTGTAACATCACTTCATTTGGAGTGAGAAGCCTGTGTGATGGAAGCAGCGAGGATTATACATTTGCCGGAATTATTATAGAAATCAAGTAAGCACATAAAATCGTAAACTTGTTAAGAAAATCGATTAAGCACACTCTGGAGAGTGCGAATTTAGGAAGCTTTAAGACATAGTTACTACTAACCTGCCACCAAATACTGCAGGGAAGGACATTTCCATCGCAGCAAGTTTCCAAACGATCCATCGGTAATGATTAAAGACCCAATTTTCATCGATTAACTGGGAATCAACACCTGGCGTATCTAAAAACGCCCTGTCGTATCAGAAAAAAATACATTTTTTATACAGAAATCACCAACTATCAGAATGATGTTAATAAAAAAAATATATCCAACCTATAAAATTCCTTTTTGCCCGCCATGTTTTCGTCATTAAATATTAGACAGGAACCGCTTTCGAGAGCGATTCCGGCACAATCCAAATGCGAGTCGGCAAAGTGTTCTTCCCACAAAAACTGATAGTCTTCGGCATTGAAACTTCGAATTTTAAAAGTTGACGTCTTCACCCCGAGCATCGTTGCCTTAAACAGAAACATCCGCAATTTTGTAATACGGAAGTCATTGGTATTAAAATCAAGTTTTTGCTCTCTTTTTATAAATATGCCCCGAGTGCCAAATATAAAATGACTGCAAACCTACCTCGTTCGGGCAAGCCCTTCTCGGTCGCTTCCCACCAACGATATTACGAAGAAATAATCTGCTTTCTTTTACTAGTTTCTTCCGCCACAAGACTCCGGGCACGAGAGACACTTTGGAGCGCTTTCTTTTTGCGATACTCATCAACTGCTCTTCGACAGCTAACATTCTCATTTGCTGGATTTCAAGAGGCACTGCCTTCGTCGGCACCGAACGCCAACAAAACGGTTTGGCGTCATCGTTAACGATCGTCAAATCATTTGATGCATTAACGTCCAGCGTACAATTCTTAGGTGACGCAGTACAAGAATGGCTCGAATCGCCGTACGAGAAAAGTTTCTTCGGCCGACCCTGAATCGGTGACAACCACGAGCTCGAGCGCTTCTCACCCTGAAAAGATTCACATATTCTCGTCGGGTAAATTTGCGTTGTGATTTATGATTATGCCACAAATCAATACGAAATATTTACAAAATGTACCATAAAATGAAAACAAGCATTTACCTTGCCAGGTGTTAAGGTCATTTCATCGGCTAAGAGAGCATCTGTGCTCTCCATGATTTCATTCGACAATTCTTCGTTTTGAGTAGACGACAAATGCTCGTTATGAGATTCTTCCACAACTTTTGAAGGCACTTCCAGTAAAGAATGAAGGCCGTAACTCTTTTCTGTTAAAATAGTTCCAGCCTCGTCTAGCGTATCGGGCGAAAATCCCTCCGAAAGAGTAGTCCAGTCATTTATAGGTGAAGGCACTAAACGTCCATCTCCAGCGCCACTGAATGAACTACAGGGCACGACTTGAATACCGAGCTCTTTGTTTTCATCATCGTTAAACATGTTTCTTGCAGCTTGAAGAGATTCCTTCGTCACTGCTACGGTTTTTCCGCTGGCCATTGAAAATCCGCAACTAACCCGACCTGTTCCAGGTTCTGAAGGCACATCTTGTCTCGTTCGTTTAGAAACCATTTCTTCGCAATCATTAACCGTTGAAAAAGTCCGTTTTTTGTACGAATCAAAGACGGAGCCGCTTTTGCGTGGAACACTTTGAACGTCCGTGGCACGTGTTAAATCAGAAACAATATGATTTCTATTTTCATTCGAAACGGCATTAGGTTCAGGCACGGCTGAAAATTTCTGGCTATTATCACATTCTTGAGAATCGGTAATGCTGCGAGCAACACTCGCAAGAGAAGCTCGAGCTCGTTCTAAGGCATCAGCCGACACAGATGCTCTCTTCCCGCTTGCTGTCGAAAATCCGCAAAAACTTAGTGCGGCATCGTCTGAATCTTTGGTTTGATCGTCATTTTCTGTCATGGTTACCAGCACATTTTCCAAACTGTCATTTAGATGCGAGTCGTTCTTCAACGATGTAAAAGAAGTCGAAATGTTCTCCATTTTGGGTCCATTCTGATCCGCGCGAAGTCTTTCATCGGAAAACATTTTTTCCGCTTTCTCCAAAGCAGTTTTTGATATGTGCACTTGCCTACCACTTGCCAAAGAAAATGTCGGAAGGACGGCGGGTACACTTTCTGTAGCGGCGCTGGCATCAACAGGTAGCTTAACATCTGGCTGTACAACAGCTTTATCAAATGACGAATAACGTTTTTTAGAGCTCAATGCTTCGTCCGTATTTTGGCGTTCTTGCAATGTGTTGACCGATGCTTGATCAGCTGTCTCGAAGCCTTTTCTTTCTTCTACAGTTGAAGTTCGTCGTTTGGCACTGCTAGAAGTACATAACAGCTGGGACAAGCCATCCTCCTTGAATACATTTTGAGCTTTTTCCAAAGCAGCCTTAGAAAAAATCACTGCTTTTCCACTCGCAGTAGAGAATCCTCGACAATTTGTAGAATTACAATTTTCGGCATTTGTTAAGTCAGGAAATCCATTATTCTCATGCCGAGTTTCGCCATCATTCAAGTTTAATGGATGCGCAGACAAGTCTCCCGATGCGCGACGCGGTATTTCAGACCATGCATCAAAGTTAACAAGTTGCAATGTTACATCCTCCGAGAACATCGTTTTTGCTTTATCCAATGCCGCTTTGGACATTAACACGGGTTTCCCACCGGCGGTTGAGAAACCTTTGCACGTCGGTCGTGCGGGATTTTTGAATAATTCAGCGGCTGCTTGGTCTTCTCCTTTCTTCTCATTCGTGGAGCGTTCGGCACTGTTAATTTCAAATGTGCATAACTGTAGCATATCATCTTCCCTAAATATGCTTTTCGCATTTTTCAGAGCTGCTTCAGACACTGCCACGGGTTTCCCACTGGCAGTTGAGAAACCTTTGCACGTCGGTTGTGCGGGGTTTTTGGATAATTCAGCCGTTGCTTGGTTCTCTCCTTTCTTCTCATTCGTGGAACGTTCGGCACCGTTAACTTCAACTGTGCATAACTGTAGCATATCATCTTCCTTAAAGATGCTTTTCGCATTTTTCAGAGCGGCTTCAGAAACTGCCACGGGTTTCCCACTGGCAGTTGAGAAACCTTTACAAGTAAAACCTTCCGTGGGAGCAGGTTTTTCAAGCACATTTTGCTCGGAACTAAACGTAAGGGGGTCGTTTTCGTTAAATATTATTGCTGAAGACTTTCCCGACACTACCAAGCTGCTTCCAACATGCTGCTTGACGAACATATCACTTTTCACATTTGGCTTAGATATACAGTCGGCTAATCGTTTTTCTTGATGATTAGATAGCACTAACTGGAGTTCAGAAGAAAAAATCAATTGTGACTTATCTTCCGCACGGGTGTTTTTTGCTTTTATACAATCCATTTGTGTCGGCAGCTCTGGTTTCCTACCACTTCTCCCGTCATTAAATTCCAAGTGAGATAGCGCCGAACTGTCATCTTCTTTGAATAGGCGCCTGGCCTTTTCCAAGGCTACTTCCGACAACTTAATAGATTTTCCGCTAGCCGAGGTAAAACCTTTAAATTCAGTTTCAGTCTTTGCTTCTCCATTTGCCAATGGAATGATCTTATAATCTAGTCCAGGTTGAGCCAGGATATTCGATTCCATCTGTTGCACTAATAGTTTTGCGGGAGTTTCGGCATCCTGCAGTCCCGGCGCCTCCTCCTCTACATTTCGTATTTTTGTTCTACAATCATACGAGCAAATATTTAGAAAAATGTCGTCATCTTGATCATCCAACACTTCGCTGACTAAATTTGTCGCGCGAGTGTCAGAGGAAACTTTAGGAATTTCATTATTTGTTGAGCTGAAGATTGTACCATTTTGAATTCTCGTTTTTGAAAATGCTTTTGATTCATCTGCTACGACACGGTCGCCGTCTCGCTTGCATGGTTTTTCGCCAATTGTTCCTACTGAAGCACCATCGACCTTCACGGCACAAGGGCCCAATGGCAATTCAACCTCACTCGGCAAGAATTCCTTTAGAGACATCGAGGGAACAAGGCGCAGATCGGCATCTTCTGAAAAAACTGGTTCTGCCACAATCATGTTTTCTAATTGCACGTATTGCTTTTGTAGTTCATTAATGCTTCTGCGTTCGAGCTGTTTGTGAGGATTTAATTTGGAGTTATCCTTTTCTAGAAGTTCTTCACATCCAGAAGCCGAAGGGATGTCATTGTCAATAGTAGCAGACACATCAGAATTGATGCGTTTCACCCGTTCACAATCCTGAATATTATCTGAAACGGTTGCTGGTGATTCCAGAGCAATTGTTATTGGACGGCAACTCGGAACAGCTTCATGGCACTTAGGTGATAAGCTGGAGGTGGTTGTCGTGCTTAAATTTTCTTGGTGAGTTATATTACGATCTAAGCTCGGATGTTGTATAAAGATGGAATCGTCAAAGGATCGATGCGGACAACATTCAGTAGGTTTCTTAAGCAGACCGACATCTTTTTCACAATCAGGTGCATCAGTCTGCAAATCTATATCAAAAGAATAATAACTCTCACATTTGGGCAACATGAAAAATGTGTCTTTGATGGATACTAAGAATTTGCAAATAGAAGAAAACAGAAAGATTAACGTTCACAAATAATATATTCGGCAGTGCTGCATTAGCTATTATAGTTCGTTTATAATAATAGTTAATTATTTGGCATTATACGACTCGCATTCGAAGAACTATGATGTTAAATACAGTCCAACCCGCGTAATTGCACGCCACTTAATTGCTCAGACCGGATAATTGCACATATTCTCCATGCCCAGAACGGTTGCCCTATGTTTTGTACATGATATGAATCCGGATATTTGCACAGACCAGATAAATGCACATATTTTACAAGCCCCCATTTGCTACTTTTGTACGGAATTGTGACCGTATAATTGCATAAACAGGTTAATTGCACATTTTCGGCTTGCCGGGTCACTGTGCAATTAAGCGGGTTCGTCTGTATATTTAAAAATATTTGAGCCACGTAATGCGATTTTTGACTTGCCTGACATGACGTTTCTAGCAGCATGGGGTATATAATCTCGTTTTGGACGTTTTGGAGTATCTTCACTATCACAGCACGAAAGTGGAGCAGGCACACTCGGATTTTCTACTTCTGCTTCTGTAACACTGATGCTTTTATTCAAAAGTCTTTCTTGGTCGAGAGCAGAATGCGAGCATCCTTTAGGTTGAGTGGGCAAATTTGTACGCATCAACACTGGACTCGGAACTGCCGTTTTATCTGTATTTCTCATGTCAGTGCAGTGTGGAGTAGAGCTAAAGCCATTAAATGGCAAAGTAAATTTGAGCGGGGTCTTTTCCAGTAGAGAACAATCTTCGACAAAAGATCCTCCATCTTCCGAACGAGGCTCTGACATCACCGAATCCAACTTAGCTCCGTTACCACAATCATCAGCCTCAGAATTGGCAGGAAGCAACTGGGAATGAAACAACTTCTTCGAAATTGTCGGCTTGTGCGTTTTGGAATGACTGCCTTCGGCATGTGGAATGTCTAGAATGATAAAGTGAGTAAGTTTCAGGGAGCACGGGCAGCAGAATATATGTACAGCACATATTAATACAGATAATTAAATTTAAAAAAGCAAGACTCGCCATTTTATAGCAAACTGACTAATTGTGAAAACTACCTTTTGTAGAATGATCCGTCGATTTGCCCTGAACAGGAGTAGCCATGGAACTTGTCCAGGACAATTCATGGCCTCCCATTGTTACACCAAGACTTAAAGTCAGATGATCGGGTGTACTGTGCCTCAGATTTGAGCCCCTAAAGGTTTAAAATACGTTACGCGAAGCAAACATGTCAGTTACAGGAAGCGCCGAAGGCTCCATTTTAATTACTATAATGTCAGTATGCAAGTAATAATCACCTTCCAACACTCTGAGCTAATGGACTAATGCCATAAAAAAGTGGCGATTTCAGAAATTTATTGGCGTTCACATTTTGTGGAGTTTTTAAACATCCGTGATTCGTTTTGTGGCAGCCTTCTGAAAAGTACAAACGATCGTGTTGTAAGACCTGATTTAGCAAATAGCATTTGATGCTGGTTTTCGCTTAAAAAAAGACGACGTCTGCAAACCTTTAAATTGCGTCGATTGCGAAAAAATGGGACTGACTGTAACTGGCAAAGAATCGCACGAGGAATCTTGAGAAAGGTAATCATCGTCGACATAGGGAATAGTGTCAACATCAGAAAATGCTGAGGAATCGTGAATGCCAGGAGGTGTGTGGTGAAACCAAGATGAGTCGACTTCGTCTAGATCTTATGGTAAATATTGAACAAACGTGTAATTAGCAATATTTCAGAAATCGTTTCAGAAATTTTAGAAAAAGCAATATATGTTTGCGCAGAATTTCCAAAATATTATTATTTGATATAATGCATTTTGACATTTATTTGTACAGAATAATGAAATGGCTAATGTAGCCCTGACATTTTTTTAGAATTTGTAATTTTATATGGCTAAGTCCCAGTTTATGGGGTTTGAGTTAATGGTGATTTTTTTAATTAAAACAATAAATTATAATTTATTGTTTTAATTAAAAAAATCACCATGTTGGAATGTTGGAATTGGGCGTGACAGTTCTGAAGAATTGCTTCAATTTTTGCTCGTAGAATCTAATGTTACGATTTCTCCGCAACTTTGCAGGTTTTCCGTAAATTGGGAGGTACATTTATCATTATATAGCTATATTCATACACCATTCATACATACCCAGGAGAACGTCTTGCGTAAACAGAGAAGTGAAATTCTGAGCGTGGATAACCGTTGGATCTCCAATAACAACAAACTCACTCCCTCGGTGGACATCAGTGGTCTCTGAAGATTTAGCCGCGGTCATTGTGATAAGAACTATAAAAAACGAAAAAACGAAACACCAAAAACGATAGTTGGTTATGTAACAAATACCATCAACACCATTTCAAACTCTAAAACACACGTGACAACTGATCAACGTCAACTTCAATTATGTAGTAACGACAAATGCGCTTACGTCATTTAAATGCTCATCGGCTAAACATTCGCGAACAAAGCGAGTACGCGGATATTTACACTAGTTTTGGTTAACAAGAAATCAAACACGTTACAAGTGTAAAACATAAACTTCAAAGCTGTCTGCTTATTATTCTCCCGCCCGCGCCAGCTGCTTATTAAAGCTTTAAATATGAAGCCTAAAGCCAAACACGGTGGCCATCTTGAGCGTCGTACTTGTTGCTGCTGATGCTAAACGAAAAAACAACACTTTCGATCAATTTAAATCGATTAATAACATATTGCCTCTAAAGCGAATTATCGTTACCTACGATTAATGCATAAATATATGACTTTTGTTAATTATTTAACTTTCATCTCGGAATACGTTTTTTACTTGTCTGAACAAGTTTACTATCAATTCCAATCAGGTGATCACGAAAAATTGTAAATGGCATTTTTACAGAAATGGAGAGTTTGAGCCAGCCAACGCCTTAACGTTAACCTTAACGTCCCATATGGAAAATATATATATATATGGACAATATTTTTTTAAGTATATTATTTATATATTGCATATAGTATATGAATTATATAATAGAGAGTTTGAGCCAACCAAAGCCTTAACGTTAACCTTAACGTTAACGGCGGGAAGTGAGGAGTCACGGACTTAACTACCCAATGAACTCAATGAACG
>JAUJYV010001258.1:0-19679 GCA_033995625.1 Ophyiulus pilosus
ATTGCTTAGACCACAGTAACAATCCTTGTTGACACATTTTCGACTGATGAAAGCTTACAGATGTAAAGGAATATCTGCATAAATTTACTTCTCCATATTTAGTAAATTAAGGTTGTCCTACATACTGCATAACTTTCTCGATCTGAGGTCTCGCAAACGATTTTCACTGCATTCAACTTCTTTTTTTTTTGCAAACATGCTGACTTGCAAACGTGCATTGTGTGATTTTTAAAATTGCCGTTATTAAAATGTTCAAGCATGATGATGAATTAAATGTAATGGGTGGCCTATATGTGCTTGGGTTATGGTACAAGTGCCAGGTTGTTTTATCCTATTGAACATCGAATTTGGGCTTCAGCCAAGTAGCTGGTTTCTGTCTTTATTAAAATTGGGTCTAGCGATATACTTTCTGAGGTTATGGTTCCAATGTTGACTAGACGATATCTACATGTATATTTAGACAAATTCTCCATCTGTTCCTTCGTAGGATCGATGAATGGCAGGGTTGTTTATAAATTGCTAATCAGTGGCCATGCTTACGTCTAGTATTGTTTTCGTATTTGATCAAAGAGTTGAACGCCATAAGTTATACCTCCAAAATAGTTCTACGTCAAATCCATGTTTAGTTAATATGCAGTTTGAACACAATTTCATATAAATTACATTAACGTCGCTGCACATTTATACAGTATAGCCAAGAACTCGATTTTTTCAGTTTACTTACCGTTATCAAATCTGTATTAACCACTTCATCAACGGTATTAACACTTTAGTATCATCCAACCGTGACTGTACCGATACAACTGTCAAAACTAAAAGCTCCTGAAATAATAGAGAGATTGAGCCAGCCAACGCCTTAACGTTAACCTTAACGTCAGAGGAGGGAAGGGAAGAACTACGCATGCGCACTCATGACGTTCAATTAGTTCATTGGATAGTTCAGTCAATGGCTCCTCTCTTTCCGCCTCTAACGTTAAGGTTAACGTTAAGGCGTTGGCTGGCTCAATCTCTCTATGGCACCTACTGCCAGTCTGTCACCATAACGTCATAGATACCCACCACCAGAAAATTCATCAGCATATACAATACTCAGATTTTGGGTTGGTTCTCTGCAGAAAACTGCAATAAACACTATATACTCCAGAAAACTATTGCAAGGAATGGCAAACTTAAGTCCTCCTAACCTAACAAGCACAGGGAGTGATATTCTTTATCTATACTAACCTAACTTAATATCCCACTAGGGCAACCAAACCATACTGGCCATTGTGACCAACAAGAATGATTCCTTAAGGCAACTTCTCTCTCAGATCAAATCGGTATAAGTGAACTGTAGGATACATAAAACTGTTTCGAGAACAATCTCAACTCCCATTAGAGCTTGTGATGACCAACCTTCATTTCTCCATACATGAATCCATTTTGACCTTACCCGAACCATAGAAGCTAATAATCTGGATAATAGGGCACTAAAGTCCAAAATACCGATAGGCTAGCTAGGTTAATTGTAGGAGCACCATATGAATAACGTTAGGCACTACATTGTATAATTTAAGTGTTACAGTAGGCAGTTTGAGGGTGAAGACGATGGCAATGTGAGTGCCTATCAGTAAAGTGGATGAATCTAATCTCGGGTTATTTTGGGAGTATTAAAAACCAAACTATGGGAGAGAAAGGGGTAGAGGGAACCATCTTCTCCCTCGTATATAAAACAGCTCGGGGTTAATATATTGAACTTTTCCTATTTTAATAGCTTTTAACAAGTCTTTTAAGCCAAAAAACCCCCAACATGTTCATAGTCCCAAATGCATTAAAAACTTATGGATCGTCGTTATATTGTCAGCTAGATTAGTTCGTCTTTTTTAATTGTTCAGTACCGTGCTTTCGCGCATAAAAAATGCTTTTTTTTTTTCATCGACCTCTCTGCAGAAACTGCAAATCCATTGTCTTCAAAACCGTTTCTTTAATACCTTTTAAGACAAAGTGTAGTCTTTGCCGGATTTTAATTTCAACACAGTTTCTCCTGTTAATGTGTTTTCGCGGGTGGATTGCACGGGCGTCTCTATTTTAATAAATATTTTATATTGTCTCGACTTTGTATAGAAAAGCATGATTAGCCGACTTAATGGCTGGTTGCCACGTTTAATAAATCGACAAGAATTTCTTCCCGCTTTAATAGCTAATGGGACGCCACTTTCAATTTAAACATACGAGGCGTTAGTTGAGCACCTGCCATTTTTGCTATAAGCGCTTTGGTATCACGACATTATTTGTTCAATATGCATAGTAGACCTAATCCATTGGTTTTCCTAAATTTGCGCAAGATGGCACTGGGTACCAATTCTCCAACTTTGCTGGTAAAATCCCTTATCCACCTTCTCCCATTCTTAAGATTGCAGGATCATGAATGATGCATCGTGAATGCCTATAATTACATTGCAGAATTTGCAGAAATTCTATTGCACATCCTATATGGAAATGAAACCCAAACTTCTAGACTAATTTGTTTGTCACGAATTCTGCGCCTTATTGCAATTTATACATTTAAAAAAAGCAGTTCGTGAGCATCATGTAGAAACATTGTTTTGTGTATGTACGTATAGCTGTTTGCAATTCATAATTGCATAATTTTAGTAAATATACAATAGCATTCCTCGTCCACAAAACGTAAACCCGAACGACCCTTGTACATGAATTTTCCAAGTCTTAATGCCCGGTTGCGAAAAAAATTTAATAATGACAGAGCTAATAAGGATAACGTTTTGTTTGAAAACGAAATTCAATAACAGCGTGGTGGATTTGTGGATCTTGAATAAAGCCATCTTTTCCTATGTGATACACCGCTGCCAAACTGTTTTTTGAGCAAATTATCTTGGAGTTAAGGGACTAGGGATTATAATCTTCTACCCTGTTGAATCCCCATAGGCATCATACCCTTGAGCCAGTAAAAGTTGTGCTACTTTATTGGAGCGATTCAAGGCAGCGAAATGTGTACCATAAATGTTTTATTATCTTCAAAGTAGACTAATATCAGTAAAAAGACTGCATGCGACTTCCTCATTGTGAATAATTTATTGCGATTCATAAACCATGCATGGAATGTAATCAACTATAAAGATAAACATTTAATATAGAGACAGACCCCACAGGCTTAATCTATTTACCATACGTTAAATAGACAACTTCAGTGTGTGTTTTTTTTGTTGCTCCTATTAAATGATGACGAATTAAAGCAATTAATGTGTATTAGCACGCGTATGTGGTTGTACGAATCAAGTTCAGGCACTTGTTTGCATAAATAATAATTTGTCATTTTTTTTAGTGATAGTAAGGGTGTTTAGATCTTACTGCTTGATTATGACTTAATGATAAATTCATAAATTAAGAATTAGTCGTAAATGAAAGGCCATTGAGATTAAGTACTACATTCCTACTTATATACTATGTAAGTAACTATAAAATGCATCTCCAATTTGTATTAATATTTAGTGTTAATCAATTGCTTTATTACAAGCAAATTTAATAATTCATGTTATAAATTATATTCACACAATAATTCTTAGGAAAAATAATTTTAAGGGTTATATTTCAAAACTTGTGAGGTCTTCAGAGGAGAACAAATATGACCAAACACATTTTCCTTAAAACATGTTTTATAAATGCATTTAATTAAAAACTGTAAAAACATGTTTTTTTATGTTATACTTTTTATTGAGCTGTCCGAATTGCCATTATTATAATCGTGCGTTTAAACTTCTTAACTTTTTTTTGGCTTCAAACCATCTTGTTTCTTTACATCTTCTGTGTGGGGAATCGTTACATAGATTTTTATCTTAATGCCAATTTTAATTTATGTTTAATTGATTAATGACAAAAGCGAAGGAATGCAGAAGTCTGACCAGCGCACCCCCTGGTGGTTTAGGGTGCCACGTGGGCTAGACATCCATCATCTTAAAAAGTCTGGCTTATGGCTTGGCTTTTGTAATGGTCATTGTCGATGAGGAAATTCCGTCGCTGCATGTCTACGAGATAAGAAGTTTAGTTTAACTAAAAATGTTTTTAAAATTTTTGAAACTTGAAAGGTGGTGAGGGAGGTGTGGGGACGTAGGAGGCCTCTTTATTATTTTCGGGGAAAGCGAGTGAAACCACGCAGCGTTTACTGATAAAAACCGATATTGGAAAATTAGACCTAATACAAATGCATAAATTGTGAGATAACAGCACGACTGCATGCACGTTGTAGATAATGTTTTTGAGAAAATTTGTTCTCGGCAGACTAAAAGCCCATTTCTCGAAGCGCCTCGCTATTATTTTTACAATGTGTTTATTTTGACCTTTTCCTTATCTGATGATTCATGGAAACTTCGACATTTTCTAGCCATTCTTGAATTTCGTCTAATTTTAAAGGGGAAAGAACTATGTTGTTAGTTAATATTCTGAAAGTATAAAACTCGAATTACAGCTTTCTTTGGGCTTCACTTTTTGACACCCTGCATCAGATCTCAAACGATTTCAAGATGCATAAATGCAAACTGTAACATTAATTGTATTACTGATACTAAATTATTAATATACTACCAGTTAACCTGTTACCAAGTTAAGCATTTGACAATGTTAAAAACGTTAATGACTTTCTAGGAGCTTAATACGTTTTTTTATTAACATTTTTTTTAAAAATTATTGTACAGTTTTTTTCATTATGAATTTTTTTTTTTTTTGAAAATTGTATTCATTTCTGATAAAAGATTAAATGATGGCCTGATACAATACTGTAGTTGTAGGTGACCTCCCTTTGTATCCTAACAACCAATATTTTTAGACCTACTTTTTAGATACTACTACTACTACTACTACTAAATACTAATACAAGCGATTTTACAGCAGTGCACAGTATTTCAGTGAATGTTTATTAATTTGAATAAAACAAAGTCAACGCACTATGTTATGGGGAACATGGCATTAGCTCGCTATAAACAAAATATATTCAAATATGTAATACTAAACAGAAGACCATTTGGAGCGCCATATTGCGCATGCGCCTTTCCGCAACATGACTAGTTGTCAACATTACATTTATTAATGACTCGTAAAATTGAAATGGCATATTTACTTCTGACTGCATCCGTGGAACTAGTTTTATCATTGGTTATTGTGATGCTAACACATTAATTCCGGAAAGGCTTTTCTGTGCAGATGACGAATCTGCTTTTAGGTCTATTGCTCATAATGCCCGACCAAAATAAACCATTTTCCCCTCGCAAATGTTACCTCGGTCTATTGTATATTGCATCTGTACAAATTAGCCACGCAAATAACTTCTCGCTGATGCCTGGTATAATTCATCTTTTATAACGTCGTTTCAGCAATCATAGCGTGTTCATTTTCAAAACATTACGGATTCTGTCTGCTTTAGATGGGCATTTTTATGAAATCGTGCCACTAATAATAAATTTCATGGATATTCGAGAAAGGATATATGCATTTACATGTGCAAATTACAAAAATGACGATTAAAGGTGGCATCTGTACAGCTCTACAAACACGAATACTGAATGTACGTAGTCGTGTCAAGATACATTTCAAGAATTTTAAAAGGACTGAAAGGTTAATTTAGTCTCTCTAGTCATGCGTGTTAATCAAAATGGTGGCAAGGCGACTGTGTCGGTTGACCTTATCAAATTGAAAATTTTATCAAAAGCGGCATCATATCTGCAGATCGGATTAACAGGCGGATTTCCATTAATGATAATCCGTACATTGCCCGCATGCTTCTTTATTTTATATCGCATTATTTTAAGCTAGGGTTCGTTGAACTCTTTAAAAATTTCGTATAAAATTCAAGAAAGTAATAATGCCATTTTGATCCTTTGCAAATAAAGAGCCGGCAGATTTCAGTGCACGTCGTCTATGGAATGTAACACGTAGTGGTAATTTACTTTCATCGTGCCACTTTTTAAAACAAGGCATTAACTTCTTTATCACCAATTTATCATCTATTTTTCTCTAACCCTTTCTTAATTTCACCCATGGCCCGTTTGCCGTTCCGTTTATCACTGTACAACATGCATTTTCTAAGGTAATCATCGACTCTTTCTGCGTTTTTCCACGAAAGGTAGGCTAGCTTTTATGATCCATTAGGAGAAATTATACTGCTACCCATGTTGGAAAAATGGACATTTTGCCTTTTTGCTTGATGTTTATAGCAGTTGTGTTGACATTGGGATGAAAATGATGCCTTGGTGGTGGAACTTTCCAATAAATTATTCATGGGTGTGGGCAAAGCGTAAAAAACAAAACCTTGTGGAAAATTATCAAAAGAAAACCTTTCGTAAACTACATTTTATTATGTGTAATCATATACTTTTGCATTCCATTGCTCTCGGTATAAGTAAGGGACTAAGGGTTTACATTATACTCAGTCATGACACAGAAACTAATTTGACAATTTTGATAATTTTGGGGAAATTTGTATATTCTGTAAGTATATACAATATATTAAGTGGATGTACTGTGCAAGTTTCCTGTAAAGCATGGCATGGATTTGCTTTACGAGAAAAAAAGGGAAATAAACGTGAAATGAAGTACCAAAAACATGGTAAAAGCTTGAAAATTCCAGAAAGCGAATTTGGAAAGAAAAATTTGATTCAGTATTTTCTCCAAGACCTAGATTCGGAAACTGGTTATCATTTCTTTCCGAATTGTAATCGTCACTGTCAGGTTTACTTTTCCAAATTGTTCACCTGGGTAAAACACGAGGAGAACAAAATTTAGTGCAGGAATGTGGAGAGATTCCACGGTTTATTTGCGCTAAAACTTTCAAAGTTTTCTTTTCTGCTTGCATTGTTTAGTTGCAATATTTTATCATTTGACCGCATTCTAAAGAAGTTGACCGATTTAGACGCACCGGTAAGCTTATTAGCAATATTTCAGGTCATTTTCCAACGGTATTTGGTGTATATTGGCCGAGGACTAATATCTTTCTGTGTGGCTCCATTGTAAAGGCCGAATTAAATTCTCAAAGGGGAACAATAAAGTGTGCTTGCTGTATGACAAGAATGGTTTGGTCCTTTATTCTTTATACAGCCTTGAATCATATTTTGACAAGAAGGAAAAAATATGGAGCTGAATTTTTCGCCATAAACATGCCCGAAAAGCAAATAAAATCGTTGTATTTCTGCAAAGATCAAGCCAAGTCGATGTGAGACCTACACATCCGAGATTAACTGGATTTTTTTACTATGTGTATGGGTTATTGAGGAATGTATAGGAAAACTATTACTGATAGTTTACAATTTGAATGCAATATTATAAAATGCGTAGATTTCAGTCATTTTAAAAGCTTAGTTTTACAGTACACCTGCATGTTAACATTTTTAATAACAAATCTATCATAAATTATGTTTACCCCTAGCTTCTCAGAAATACTGATGATATTAGCACAATTAATGTAAGCAATTTGTATAATATATACCCTAGTCCCCATTTGCAACTATAGCTTCCATTTAGGGGGTGTACGATATCACTTTTGAATTAATTCGGAGTTCATCAATTGATTGGATTTAGACAATTATGACTGACATCGTTAACAGACGTTGACAATTCAGAGCAAACTACAATGTCAGATTTAACATGATTGGCTAATAGTCCATAAAATGTTCGAACAAGGCAAGGTAATAGGGGGTCGTATAGATCTATCTTTATAGTGGCGAACATTACTTTAAAGGTGATCTCTTAGGAATTTGTTTCAAATGCAACTTAATGCCATTAAGTTGACAATTAAATGTTGCCCTACAGGAGTTGAAGCTCTTTTCATGGAGTTTTATTTTGATAGGAATCAGATAATAACATCAACTGCTGGAGTGATACGTGCTGCTAAAATGTAATGCAAAATTGGCTTAATGTTGTATGATCTTGGCGTAATCAGGAACGTTTCTCGATTGGTCCCCGTGGACCACTTTAAAAAATCAAACCCTATAGCCTGAAGTCAACTTTGTTTTTGCCAAATTCTTAATCAAGATAGGCAGTGGGCAGGCTGTGGTCACTCTTTTGCAAGCCCATAGCCCATCAATCCAGTTTCAGGAGAGTTGTTTGCATCCTACCAAATTTACGAAATGGAAAATTTGCCACTCCAAAAATACTATCTCTTAAGTAACTTAAGAAAGTACCAAGCATTGGTTGCAACGGGATCTGTAAGTACTAGGGAATCCAAATTACTCTGGTTTTCAGCTACCCAGGCAATTTGGGTCCGTGGGATGCCATTTGAAACTGGGAGTTATCATAATAACATGATTAATGATATCATATTTGGAAAATGTTTGCGATCCCATGTCTCTAAGATTCTGTCAAATCATCTGAAGTTCCGGCAGTATTTATCTTGTAAAACTGTAGATGGAATCTTGAAAGAGTATCAACAAATAATTAAGAAGCGATGCATCGTTTGTGTTTTGGATGCAGCAACGTTGTTCCACGCGCAATAATCGCCCTAATTTGCATAATTTCGCCTTTTGAACACTACCGGTCTTTGTTAGTGTTTGCAGTGGGTTGCGCCCCTCTTTCAATTCGTAGCTCATAATTCGCATTACGGACGATTTAATCAAGAATTAGCTGCAAGAATGTGGTAAAATAAATTCCCAACAGCAGACCACACGAACCGTGTTGATATAATTACAGGATGTGAGAATTAATGGTTAATGAACTCTAGCTTGTGTTTTCATGAGTGATTGTGCGGAAACAATTGCTCTTTTGGCCCATCAACTACTGCGTTGTTATTCATTTTCGGGAGGATGCATTAATTTGTCAACAAAACAAAAATGATATCATAATTCGGGAATTATTAGCGGCGAGAAGAACGAATACTTCCAGTGGACCATGGACGAGTCTTTGTTTTGGATGGGTGCCTTAATGTTACACATGTGGGTTCATTAAACGTTCACGGGGAATTTAATTGCGTACATTTTTAACCTTTGCTAACAATTGACGTGCCAACTTCAAGAATTGGGTGATCGTCTCATTAAGAGATGCTGAAGGGTACAATTGAAATAATTTTAATGGTTTACTTTTGTAGGTTAAATTGCGGACAATTTCGCACCTCATTGACAAGAAACCCTTTATAAGCTTATAGTATACATTTTGATAATTGTACAGTGCATGGAGGCATATGTCAACTTCAGCAACTTCGATGCAGGGATTTGTTCATGACTTCAGTAAAGATATAGTGACGCTATCAGTGACCCATACGAGGGCCAATGGATATGACAAAAAACAGTATATATTATTCTCATGGCTTATACAGTTACTAGCATAAAATCAAAAATGAAAAATTTGCGAAAAATGTGCCCATGGCTAGGTGTATTTATATAAAACCTGTACATGCATATATCAAATGTTGCACTGTGAAGCGTTGGTCCATGTTTAGTTACGCCTGTGACAAATGCCATTAATTTTTTTCCTTTCTGGAAAAACCCATCTATAAAAATTTCATGATTCAGCAAGAGTGATAAAAGTGGTTCACCTTTTGCGCGATAATAAAAAGTTGAGGGCAGAGATTTATACGAAAGACTATCCAGAAATAAAACAAAATTTTATTGTACTTCTATATCACTACGTAAAAGAAATGCCGAAATACACACAAATATACATTGTGGCCACGCCATAATCACAGTACCGATAACTAGCAAGAGCTGAACGGTTAAATAAATTAGAAACTGTTGATGAATATCGCTTTCATTTGCATATATCGTCTTCTTGTTTACTTTTATCTATTAATAGGGAGATTGAGCCAGCCAACGTCTTTATATACTGACCATAACCGTAATGGCGGGAATCTTGAACTACACAATGAACTAACTGAACGTCATGAGCGCGCATGCGTAGTTCTTCCCTTCCTGCCTTTACAGTTAAGGTCAGTATAAAGACGTTGGCTGGCTCAATCTCCCTATAAATAGAAAAATAAGACGACGATATATGCAAATGAGAGCGATATTCATCGTTTTAACAAATACGATGCATTGTTAAATTGTATGCAAGCACCCTGTATTATGAATTTGGCACGAGCAACACAATTTTAATATTTGATATGGAATCATTATTCACCAAAAATGTTTCCAGTCGAAAAAAATGATCCACATGCGTGATATATACCATACCAACAAACGGATGTCAGCATAATTGTTACCATTTAACAGTAAATGTTTTAGTGCCTTTAAAGCATCGTATGCTAGAAGCAGTTTATATATGTCGCCAAATGGTGGCGTTTGTTCACGTATACAACTCCAATACTATAGCCATGTAGTAATGGGTATGACGATTCCCAAATGCGGGAATATAAGTTACACGCTGTAAAAGTTTTTATCTGTGCCCGTGCTTATTTCATCTATTACCCAATTGCCACTTTGGAGCGATAGAAGAAGAAGAAAAAAATGCACAATATCGATTTTGTCATTTGACTCACCTGCCGTATACATAAAACGATGCTGCACAATTACCTCGAGGTTAGTGCTTGTTGTTTGCTGCGTTTGTGTTTATTGCTATATTTAAGATATGCGTGTCCGGGAGAGCCGATCCTGGGGGTTTAATCTATGTGGGTGGACAACAAATAAACAGAGAAAAAAAATATATAGGATATCTGTGGCTGGTATTAAACTCCCATGATCTTTTCTTATACGTTTGTAAGACTGACTTTTTTCTGCTTTTATGGCGACTTTAAGCCTCAAAGAAGAAATGCTGATCTCTGAAGTTATGCTCGATCGACCCCTCATCCTGTTCTCTTATCCCTCTTATTTGTTCACTTTTGAGCATATATCAGCATTTTGATAATACATTTTCTGATGGTATTGTATGTTGTGTAAGGCGATGTCACGACCCTTATTTGAAAACTCAACTTTTCAGCAGACATACTCTGATAGCTATAGAGGAAAATGGAAACTTGACTTTTCTTTCTTTATAGGCTTCAAGCTTAAAATAATTCGTTGGCAAACTAAATCATATTTCACAATACTATTAAAGATTGCAAGAAGGTTGAACAAAAGACGGAGAGGAGCAATTGTTCAGAGTAATCTTGGAAAGTATCGACAAATGGTAATGTCTGTTAATTATAAAAAGTTGAATCTACAACTTGCAATTTCCGTTTGAAGTTTGTTCAATGGTGTCTGATGGTATTTTTTTTTCTTCTAACAAAACCACAAAATATCAAATTTATGATTTACTGTAGAACTAGTGAAAATGTTTCTGAATGTGAAAATCTTGGAAAAAATAAAAATAGGGCAATGATAAAAAATATTGTGGACCATATGCACATACCTAGGATGCAATGACCATTTTTTTTTTCTCGGAAATGGTTGAAAGCAACTTCCTGCAAATTTCAACTATGGTCCATCTTCGTGTCCGGTTGGTTCAAGCTTTGAAGAAGCACTTATCTGTGTACAAGTAACGATTTACAAGTATTTTAACTTTTGTGGGAAGCTCGCATCGATATTTAAAGGTTGGAACTGATAAGAGGAGAAACGAAGACGCCAACAATTAATTCGTGCACATTTACCTTCGTGCTTTTGATAAGAAATGCTATTAATGTCGGATAGAAATAACTTGGCTATAGATAAAGAAAGCCATCTATAGAATGCAATTTGACGCAAATACAGCATGATATGCAGTAAAAGCGTACAAATAGAAAATTATTAGAATGAGGATCATTGAACCACACCACACGCCCATTGCCATTTGAATGATTAAATGAAATGTTTTTTCAATAGATTTGAAGACACTACTCAATCATTCGTTTATGTAGCTAACTAGTATAGACTGAAACCAGACGCATGCCGCCAATACTTTCAGTATTCTTAATAAAGTGTAATTTTGCTTCAATAACAAAACATCAGTAAATGAAATTCTGGGTTAGTAATATAATTTCAAGAAACAATAACCCTTAATTAAGGAACTTAATTAATGGTTAGGGCAAAACAGCAGCAAACTAGTATGTCCCATGGTGACAAGATCTCTATGGGGATGGGACTGACCAGCCATCCATTTTTGAGTGAGACACCTTATGAAGGCCTAAGGGGCCGAAACGTTGTTCGATCAAGAACATACTTGATTATATTACTGTAAAGCTCATTAGCTAACTGAAACACTTTAGTAAAATAGAATAAAAAAATATTTGGTCGATTGAATGGCATGTGTACTACCTTAAATACAAACAACATTTACACGATTATAAAGATATTGTTTTACCAGTAGATCCCAAGCGACAGTTTTGCTCAAATTTAACGTTTTTAAATAATTGTATCTTTGGCTTCAATTGGATGATATTAAAAATCCCCAATGGTAACTGGTGATTTAGGCAAATCCCATCCGTTTCTATTTGAGCTCTTGCTATAATGAATGCAGTTGTGCTTTTTTGTCATATTATTTCACGTGTTATTTCCTTGTGGGAGAGAATGAAATGCTAGAAAATAGCATCGTTTAAAGTCGAAATTAAAGTTTAGGTGTTTCACAGGGAATGCGAGGGGTGGATCCATGCGTGTCTGCCGTTTGGCAAAATTGAAAATTTTCTCATATCATATTTTTCTGTTTGAAAATGACACCTGAAATAGCTGCTTCCGCACCATAGACGGGCGCAGTTCGCCAGTTTGAAATCTTGCCAAATTGTCCCTTAATCCCCGAATGTAAGTTTAAATTACTTTTTCTGCGAGAGATAACATGACTAAGGGAGGACATTAATTTTAAATGTGTACACATTTAAATCTTTAAATGGCGCCACGGGAAAAGTCGACGTCATTGCGGGCATTCCAACCAATGGCAAATCTTCATTCCGTTTGTCCACTAGGATCTTTTAGCGTCCCTTTTCTGGTACTTTGGACGCCATTTTGAAGTGGAGATTTCGGCCCTCCCTGTTTTCTCTTCTGTTGTTTGCAATGCGATTGCTCTTCGAGATGAATGCCTCTACTTTGGCTGGCTATCCTCACGGGATCTATTTTGAATTTTATGTTTTCACCTAGGCAGGTGATTATTCTTTTCAAACGACCCGAACGGCGATGAACCCTATTGAAAAGGCTCCGACTTCGAAGCAACATCATCGCACCTCGCAGATATTTTTTTTTTTTTTCAAAGAACTCATGATCTGACATTTAGATTGTACAAGCGCGCCGAGGCTTATTCCACGCTTCACCTTCCCATTTCGTTTGGCAGTTTTCAATTCGCGCCAGGCTTTTACTATTTCAATTCCCCTGCTTGTTGTGCGGTGATTAGACATGCCAGTGTTGGCACACGGGCCCATTTTAGACTCTCAATGTGTCTGCAGGGTGTCTTCCGGCACAGGGAAACTCGGAAATTGGCCGGAGCGGGAAATCCGAGAAATTGCTTAACTTTGTTTAACAACGTTTTTGATAGCATGATAAGGGAAAGGGTTTAAGAGATTCTTTAAAATCACCCCTTCCCTCCCGAAGCGACACCTCTGAGAGAAACCCTCGTAAACACGTTGCCCAAATGGCGAATTTGTATGCCAAGAGTTAATTTACTTTTTAACCCTTTATTTCAATACCATGAATTTGTGTTTATCAGACAGTCAGAACGATATTTCAGTAGTATTTCAGAGTAATTACTCTTACCCTTGCAATAATAAAAACTCCTATTGAAGTATATTTTTTATAGGAAATACTATAATTAAGCTCAGTTTAGTTCATGACATCTTATTGGCTCATTTTGAGTCGACCATTTGGAGTCGACCAATATTTCCTTCCAAGAATGTATGTCAAAAACGCATTCTTTTTTTTTTACTGAAGAATCAAACTGGAACAATTTTCTGAACATCTGAAAAGTTTATTTAATAATTGTATTTTAGTAATAGCGTATTTCATCAATTATAAGCCGCACTCGATTATTAGACGTAACTTGCATTAATTTCAGTAACACTTGCAGGAACAAAAAAAATCAAAAGAAAGTATCAATGTCCTAAATATTTGATCAGACCCGTTTTTAGAGAGGATTTTCTGGGCAAAAAAAAGTAAAGTGATGAAATAGGGTAGGGTACTTTTTTTTATTTCCAACTATTCCTGAGGTACACCTGTAATTTCGAGGACAGCCTTGGATGGAATTATTTCTCATTTCACCTTGTATTTTTTTTTTCTTTTTATAAACTGTATAGTTTACTTAAATAGCTAGTGAGTCAGCGAACTAGAATTCTGTTGAAGCAGTTAACCCTAACCGGAAATCACACACTTTCTTAATACCCTGAACCTAAAATTTGGTAATGTTAATGTAGTGGCAAGATCTATTGGAGAAGAAGTAAATTTCAGTGCAATTTGTTACGGCAGGTAGATGCTGGCATCTAGTGTTTGATGTGAGCAACTTAAAACTCACGATCGATGAAAAGATTCCAAAACATGCCGTTGGATGGCGATGCTGTTTCTGTAAGAGGCCTCTTGAACAAGTGAATACACGATTCAGGCTATATTGGGTTTTTGAAACTTGTTCGTTATCATTTATTTCTGTTTGTCATCCTTAATTCAAGATAATTGTTATATGTTTATACATGGAGTTGTGTGTTCAATGCTATTTATAAGCTAGTTGAAGCTACGAAAGATACACTTCAATTACGACAATCTTGAAAATTTATGAAAGTATCTCATAAGTAAAATTTGATGAAATAAAAAGTTTATGCTATTCAAATGTATTTTCTCCAAATTTGAGTTTTTATATCTACCTACAGAGATAATAATGTCGCTGCTCTGCATTTTTGTAATCATTGAAATTTAGAAAAAAATACGTTGAAAACTTTTGCTTTAAATAAGAGCCTCCTTCACCGAATCAAACTCTTGAGACTTTTGAAGTGGAAAATAGCTCTTTTTCTAAGCGTTTCTGTATTAATGATTTATCTTCCGCACACAGCTCAATCTCTGTAGATTTTCGATAAATATAGGCTTACGTACCTGCACACGCACATAATCTTAATTGAAATTGCTGCTTGATGAGTGTAAACACTCGTAAAGCCAAGCTTTGTTTGCTCTTCTCGTGCGCAAAAGTCATTTAAACGAGGTTTCACTTTTCATATAGCTCGTCTTGGGGTTGCTAAAAATCGAGAAGCTCCTTCCCTGCTTGTATTTTCAGTATATATTAACACTCAATTTGTAATGCAGAAGTACTTGGTTTTAATCAAGGTTTCCTGATCAAACAAACAATATCAAACACTGTTTTCTGATAATGAAATGATTTGCAAGCACACGAAATCTTTTTGATCTACCGAGATAGCACTTTTACTCTGCATCTTATTTGGATTTGAACAGTTTATTGGATTTTTGTTTAATTTTTGCGAAACTTTAAAGACTAACTTTTACAAAACACAGGTTATGTAAACTGATTGCAAAACATTGAAAGAAATACCTGATATGAAAATTGTTTACTGCTTAATTTTGAACAATTGAGCAATTCGCATTGACAAATAATCGTTATCGTTTCGTTAACGTTGGCTGGCTCAAACTCTCTAATTTCAATGGTGATTTATGCTTTCATGATTTTAATCCAATATGTGACTACAGCTAATTAACAATAATACAACTTTTTATTTATATTAATGGGCATTATTATGCAAAGTAACCAAATAAGATCAGATATAGTGCAGCTATTTTCAGCGTCAAAAGAATGATCCGCATGTTAGCAAGATAAATTATATGGTATAAATGTTAATTGGCAGTATAAAAAATATATGGTGCATTCGACTGTCTTGCAGTCCCAGAATTCGGTTCATTGCAATCGCTCTACGTTGTTGAATGTTCATGATGTTCACATCAAGTAATGCAATTAAGAGTCATTCATATTTCACCCAAAGCTAATAAACATGAACGAATGTCCCTCTGGTGCCTTATTGATTCCATGTATTTTGTTTCTTCGAACACAGCCTATCCACGTGCATGCATGGGAATGCATTTAATGTTCTTTTTACGATTTGGGTGACAGTTTAAAAGTGTCAGATCAATAATAGCGTGGATGACATTCTGAATAATAGAGACGAGACGGCGATTGTGTGTTTTCAGATTGCTCGGATTCTGTCTATCAATGTCAAACCAATCATTTCTTATCGAATCGATTATATTATTCAAAATGGCCGCTCGACCGAGTGAATATATTCTCAACATGCCATTGTTTCAAAATATTGACAAAAAATGACATTTTTGTTAGATAGTTGTCAAATTTTTTTGTGATTTTTTTCTTATCTGGATCGAAACTTAGATTTTATTTAGAGATTATTACAAGTTTTTGATTGAAAACCAAAGAATAGAACAGTGAAAGTATAACGCCATGAATTGGTACAACTTAGAATTAAGTTAGAGTGCCATCTGGTAGCATATCGGTGAAGAGTTTTTATTGAGTTATATACGAATTATTACTTACGAGTTTTTATTCTATGAATTTGTATATTATTTTTTTATGAATTTTTCAAGTTTTATCCTCTGAGGTGTGCCTCTTCTGTTATCATAGGTATGAAGCATACTACGAAGGAGCACCGCATCAAACTTTTATTCATTCATTTTGAATCAAATTTTGAATTTTGATTACCCTCAAGTTTATTCCATCACACGATGTCTTCATCTAATGGAAGTTAGTGAGATGGTACTAATGGACAAAAATGCTTCGCTGCACGAAAACCACCTCGAGTCCATGTCTAGCATGTTATGTAAGTTTTGAAAGTGAACAAGTATTATCGTTTAAGCAGAGGCTACATCTGTTAGCACTTTCACCCTACCGTAATAGTGTCCTCTATTACGATTAGTAATCATTGAACCGTGATCAGGGCAGACGTTTTGATCTATTGGTTTGGGGATGGATCTCTGTAATCCCTGGGTAATACACGATCGACTAAATAGATCTCCGTTCGACTGAAAATGGGTGAAATGCGTCTAAAATTAAGCTCTCGTAGCACGACAACTTTCGGAGGTTAACGCCGAGGGAGGACTTAATTGAGATTAGATGGGAACTCGGGACATGAATAGATTAAAGAAATTGAAAAGGCAAGCTCTTTTAGAATTGAGTTGGGCCAATAGACCTCGAGAGTCCTCGTCTCACCCCCTAAGACTTTGATGGATTAAGTGCGCAATAATCGTGATTTAAAAACTCTTAGGGACATGGAACATATCCTCCCCCCTCGGTATCGATTTGTTTAGTAAGGCAAACTCGAAGAACCGATGGCAGGAGATGGATACATGAAATTATGGGGGGAAATGTACTCATTTAATTTTCTTTTCTGCTTATTTCATCCTCCCCCGTCGAATTTGTCCACTTTTCATTTTTCGGTACAAACATGCAACGCTTTGATTAGATTAGGTCATCAGAGCAAGCAAAATGATGCTTTAATTATCCTATCCATATGCATTAACTTTATAACGGAAGTCAGATGGATACATGTTGCGTCATCCACATTTTCTATTCTTATCCTATTCCGAAAAGGTTTTTTTAGAAATGTTTTTAATTTATAAATTATTGGTAATTATCTACCAAATACACCTAGTATTATTGTACCAGATATCAGTAACAGGCATCATATCCAATTTAAATTACAACTTGGTATTTTACATTAATTAAGGTGATTGTTGTGATAATTTTCTAATTAATACGTGAATTGTGTTGCAAAATATCTTTATTGACCTACTTTTTTTCCTGTACCGTTTTCAATTTTCTAAATAAAGGTGTATTTTTTTTGTTTCAGTATGTGGGGTCATTTCCCGTTCCAGGATCGGACCAGCCAGCTAGAGCGGACTATGTCAGGGCTCAGCTGGAAGAAATTCGGGTAAGCATTACTTAATTATCGATCGAAAATTGAATTGAGGTATTGGATTTCAGAACTATATCGGGAATAGGTCATGTATCAATTAATAATTCCTCTTGGGATAGCTCAAATATTTTACGAAGTTCTCCAAAGCACTATAACATTTTCAGAAATTGTGGTAAAAATGGTAGCATCTGTTTGTAGCTTGAATGCAACATATCAAATTTCATTCCATTGAAATATGGGAGAAAATTTTTGCTTTATAAAATAAGAAATTTTGGGGGAAATATTGGTATATACAGTAGAAGATAATTGTTGATAAAAATGTTACCATGCGTTTAAATACCAAACTGACATATAGCACAAATAACTCATTCCAGTGATATAAAGGGTGACATTTTTTTATCGCAATGGCGCTTCAGAACTTCAACCTCCAAAATAAGTCCAGATTGTCTATTATGATGAAACACTTGCATAGTTATTTTTTTGTTCGTAATGTCCCAGAATATGTTAAGAAGAAATACTTCACTTATTTATTTGGGCATAAGTCAGAGCATAAGCCATTACTATAAACTAAGTAACATGCGTCTGAGGTCCTAGATCATAGACAATGAGTTTTTTTCGGATTTCTTCAACGATATTTCACTTACAAAAAGGAACTAAGTGAGCGGAAAATAGTCGCTTTCTACGAAGCTTCTATTTTTGTATACTGTTAAAAGAAAAAGAAACTGTTTCACATTAAGATTAGAGTAGGCCTATTGCTGAGGGATGAGTGTCATATTGCACCGTCTTCCAATATTCCTTCAAGAAGGTTAAAAAATGCAAACTTGAGATTAAAAATGTTATTAATATATCTTTTACGTTTATTTTTTTTAAACAAGTTAATATGGGAACTTAACTTTGCATATTGAATACTTGACATAACGACTTTGGAACTTTTTAAACGGTCCAAGAGCTATTGTATAATGCTGAATAGTCTATTGGCTGTGTTGTTATTTAAGCAACATTATCTACTTTTTCTTACCTGAACCTGCCAACAAATTATTCATCCAAGGAATGTGGAATAAGCGTATCACGTAATTATTATTGTTGAATGTCAGCGAGGAATCCTTGGGATCCGTAAGATGATTATTGTTATACTGTTGATATAAAAGCTGAGGAAAAGAAAAAGCTCTACTTTCGAAAGAAGCTTTTAAAAGTAAACAAGCCATTGTTGGAATTGACATACAGCTCGGGTATATTGTGTTTTCTTTGTTGCACTTAGCTCATTACTGGTTCTGGATGAATTCGCAATAGCCGAATTTCATCGCTGTCAAATGTGATGATGGCATCCGTTCCTATATGCATAAAACTTGCGCTAACAATATGCCTCAGCGTGGGGGAGAAAAACAAATGCGCCTTGCATAAGAATTAGTATTAGTTAAAGAACAAAGAATTTCGAGATAAAAGAGGACGAAATAAGATACAAGAAAATGCACTTAGGGTCTTTCAAATGCTTCCAACTTTTTAAACAATGTTTTATCTTCCATGTGCATTGACAATTAGACGATGGAAGATATTTTTTCAGATATTTAACAACATAGATTTTTTGTTGCTGTTGTTTTTTGATCTGTACTTTTTTAGGATATCATAGCTTTTTTCTATCTATATCTTACTTCTTAACTTTTATTAAACTTCTTAGTTTAATAAAAGCTTTAAAAATGTTACATGTAGTATCGGTAAATACTGTCTTTAAATTAAGGGAATCTTAGGCAGCGTTTTCAACAAAAAAATACACAAGTGGAAAAACTGTACAATTAATTCTTTTGTTACCCACTTCCCCTTTTTCTATTGACCAAAGGGCACCTCCCGTAGAAGTGGTCCTTGTAACATTGTTTCTGGGATCTAGGGAATAAGGGGTAGCGTTGGTCATAGGTCCCGCCTTCTT
>JAUJYV010001259.1:0-19678 GCA_033995625.1 Ophyiulus pilosus
CATTTGAAACTGTATTATTTAATATTAATTACGACAATTTCATTAAGAGAGAATACGTTAGTATCACTATAAGCATACTCCACGTTATCTTAAGCGTATTGAAAAGTTGTTTAAAAAAACTTCCATTAAAGGGTATTATTACTTACGATGTTTACCTACATGTTTTAGATAAATAGCTGAGACTTGGTGACAGATTTTTAGAATACGAGATGGGGATGTGTTCGACATTTATATTTAAAGCTATAATAAAAATAAACTGATATGGAAATAGGCGTTGAAATAAATAGCCAAAAAATAGGCAAAAACTAGCCAAAAAATTTCAAAATTCACCCACCATTTACACTTGAGCTCGATCTCATCACATTAACAATATTGTATATTGCACAGCAGAATTTAAAGTGTATATTTAATGATTTAATGACATTTAACGAAATTAAACCTGGTGCCATTATAAAGAAATTTCTAAAATGTTATTCGGGTTGCTTATCAATCAACAGTTCGACATATCATGGAATCTCCATATACAGTTCATAAATAGGCAGAGTTCAGGAATTGGTACAGCCAAGGGCCTACATGGGCAATATCGATATTAAGGGTAAAAGGTAAAAACAGTACAGCATCATACCTAGACTAAAGCAGTGACTCAAGTATTGGTTTAGTCCTGGGCATCATCATGGCACAGAGGTTGAGTCCATGAACTTCTACATGTACATATGCACCCTGATGACCGGCTTGAGTCCAAGCTGCAACGCAATAGTTTTTACGCTGAGATTATTTATTACATAAGCCATGCTCTGGAAGGGTGGGGCTTTTTGAGAGGTTTGATTATCTATGTAATTCAAATTTGATGAAGCTGTTTTTTTCTTCTTGCATACAATTCGGCGATGGAATGCACTTCCTAAGGATATCTCCAAACCATTAGAAATTCAGTTTAATTGACATCCAGTCGGAAAAGACTCAGGGAGCCTGGTGTTGGTAATCTGCTGCGGTTGTCATAAAATTTAAAAGCAGCTCCCGGCTGAAATTGTTAGTTTCTTGGAAATTCGCACATTGCCAGCTGCTGAGTTCCTCAAATAGCAAACTCCAAAAAAATGGAGGTGCCAGCATGGCTCATCCTCTTTCAAAAACTTATAATCGAAATCCAATCGATATTGTAATGAGAAACAGCAAATGCTGTTGCAGGTCAACGTAATTTGATTTCAAGCCCAACGTGAATTTAATATGACATCTTGTGAGGAACTTTTTTTTTCTACAAAATATATAATGGTTTGTAACTTGCACACCCTGCGTTTTCTTATAAACCTGGAATGAATCGAATCTTTTTGGTATCTTTAGGCACTTTTTCTTAAATGGCAAGTGCTGAATTTATGCATAATAGTACGCATCCAACCTATGGTAGGTTATTCTAACGATTGTCTTTGTAAATAATTGAATCAGCGGGTAATCATCGAGTAAGTTTCTAGAGATGCACAATTTTGAAGCACTACCAGGCCTAGGAAGAATCCGAATTACACATTAGTTTCTTTTAGCCGCATGATGCCATGGAGAAAAGACAAATCCATAATGAGCATGGAACATTAAAAAAGAAACAATAACTCAGGGAAATAAATTTTCGCTAAACTGGAGCAGATACCAATGAAAGGGAATAATGAGTATGAAGCTAGTTCGTTTTAAAATATTGTAATAAATTTAGCAAGGAAATTGAGGTAGTGCAATAATCACCCCTCATTCCAGATGCTAGCACTCAAAAGGCTTTCTGTAGAATTATATAAGAATTGTTGTTTTGTACTTTGAAAGTATCAGTAGATAAATGAAGCCCATAATTGCTTCTAATTATTTGAGAACGTCATAAATTACTTTATATCGTTCTTTGTAATTGGGATTCTCGGAAATTTGAAAGATATGCTATATACATATGCATGTCGCCCATCATTTCAAAGATTTTGTTTATCAAATATTCAGTACATTTTGATCAAAACTAATTAAGTCAACGTCTGTATAAAAGATAAACTTTAGAATAGATCTTATTGAAATTGCTTTCACTTGATAGTCTTGCTTGAAATTTGATTAACTGTTATTTCAAAATATTAAATATAGCGGATCGACGCGAATTATATTATTTTGATAACTTATTAGTACTATTTTCTCATGGCATCGCTATACAGAATGATGATTTGATGCAGTAAGACGTACTCGTATTCCTATCCTCGCTTTAAACAAAAATCTTCAATATGTATGTTGCGGTCTCTTCTTATGTTGATGTTAACGAGATTTTTTTTTTTGGAAATGTCACTTGTGAATCCTTTTGATCAAAACTGTGATGTCTACTTGAATTGTAACACAAGCTATCTCAAGCGCGACACATTGGTCTGAAAATTCAAAATTTTTTAGTAACTCTTATAAGCCACAAGTTGGCATTACCATTAGAATCTCGATTATTATTATATGCCTCAAATGTTTTTTTTTTTTTTGTCTTTACGAATATTGCCATGGAACTTTGGTACTATATATGCAGTGCGTGAGCGAATATATAAGCATCATTATCCTTCATCCCTTTCTTGGCAGATAAAAATGCGAAAAAAACAACTACAATTGAGGAGTGTAATGACTGTGTTTCCCGTCAAATTTGTAGCCAATATTTTCAACCCTAAATCCCCTCTCACTTAACGTAATGTATTTTACATGTACAATGCGTAGCTGCCATAAGTACGAATGGAAGCAAAAAAAAGTATGATGTCATAGCTAAGAGAATGCAGCTTTGATGTTTAGAAAATCCATATGCAGTTGAGTACAAAAACCTAAGGGGAGCACCGATGATTGTTTTTTTGGGTCACATCCATAAGGAGTTAAAAAGTTGGAACATGTGCTACTTTGATGCAATAAATAGTGTGGATATTGTCATCGATGGGTACAATGGTATGACAGATAATAGTGCTATGCATACAATAATTGGTGTGAAATTTGCGACCCAGGTAGTCTGGTATTTTCATTTCCTTGATTTATGAACAGTAGTTCTTATTTAGTTCCTTGCCATAGAAAGCGGATTTTTAAACAGAAGCTAAACCTATGACCTCAGAATTGCAATTAGTTACTTCTGCATTCACATGCAGCTGTTTCTGTGTAGTTATGACGTAATGGCAGTAACTTTCCTGTCGTTATTGAGGCAGCTGTACTGTAATGTTATTGTCAACACATTTGCAAAATTCGTCCAAGGTCTAACTTGGAAGTAGGCATTTGTGATGAACATAGAATGCTTTGTTACAAAAATGGTGCAAAATCTAGATATAAGAAAAACTACAACAAAGACTTCGATTATATTGAAAGGAGATATATGTAGTATCTTCGCAAGACGTTTCAGTTTTAAGTTCGAATTCAATTCCTGGTATTAGCAAATTGTGAGATAAATGTGCCAGTGAATGAAGTGTAAACCCATCAAGGATTCAATGGGGATTCTTTCCATTCAGAAGTTTAAAAAAAAAATACAACGATGGGAAGGCTTTGACCATTAATTGGAGTTTAAACAACGCTCTAGCGACACAGATTGGCAAATGTCCAATGTAGAATAAAGAATTCTAAAGACACAGGAAGATTAGGGTGTTAATACAGTTAGTTAGGGATAAATAGATGATGAAAAGCCGGGGTTAAGTAAGAAAACCAAAGTGTCATTTGTTTGAAATAAGCCCAGATACACAACTAATAGCTACTATGTCATGACCTGTTATTCTCAATTTCTTAATGAGGTGTGCAGTAATAAAGTCATTAAATAATCTTGAATTTGTATCACCTCAGAAAAGTAGTGAATTATGCTTGAATTTCCTACACTGGTCAGGAAATTTCAGGTTAAACGGAAAAATAAAAAATACTGATTTCAAATTATTTAGAAAATGCTTTTAGACATTTTGAAAAACGCATTGTGGCAATTGGCTGTAGGTGAGGTCCTTGAAAATATACGTAAGGGATAGATATCACGTTTGTGTATAATTGCGGTAAGCACAAATTATAATCAGATACAATATGACAAACCAGTTTTTGAAAGGCACACTTCTAGTAATAGCATATCATGTGAACAAAAATTAGCAAATGTTCCTTATGGAACATTAGAAATTAGAAAGTTATCCTTTTCAATGAGCACACTTGAACTTTTGTAGGCAGTCCTTAAAATAATTGTACTCGTGCATATATGTATACTAGGAGCTAATGTGAATATTTTTTAGTAGATAAAACGTGCACAGTAAGATTTGCCATTTAAACCTTATTTATTGCTTTCACGATAAAAATTGTAGCGCAGAAAAATATTTTCTTCATTTTTACAGTATAACAAACGATAGTTTTATCTGTTGTGCGATTAAAAATTTAAAACGATCGTTTGACAAGATTGTGTAATATGTATATGCGTTATAAATGTAGTCTTCTACATTACCTTTAAGCTTGTATTTTCTTTGTTTTTTACCCTTATTAAATGAGTAATGGTTTGCATCGTGTTGAAGGAACGTTTTTCACAACTGACATTTACTATAAACAACAGTGAAATTGCGTTAAAAGATCTCCCAAATAATTATATTCACGACAATCAGCCGATGCTTTGTTCTATTTTAAGTTAGAAGATACCCAGCCAGGATGATTAATTCTTGAAGTAGCATTGAAATGTAGGAAATCTAAGTGTAAAGCCATTAATTGCAATAGGAAAGAACCACATGTTAATTCAATTCTTATGATAGCAAACGTAAAGTAAATACTGCTCATTCAAAAAGACTGTCGAAGTTCATTTTGTTTATACAAATTTAACAAGATAGTTTGTCATGTAACTGATGCCTAAAAGTGTAAACCAGAATAACCGTCTGGGAAGGTATAACTTGAAAATATTTTAGGTACCGTAAAATGTGGATACTTTTGGCCAGTTTTTGTTGGGTTTTTTGGAATTCTGAAAAAGTGTTGAATAATTATTACCCGAAATTGACCAGGTCAAATAGAATTAACCCATCCTCTTTCCGAATACGCCATCATTTTTGCTCTGATTAACAGATATATTCCCGTACATAGTATCTACCATATATTAACTTTCCATACATGTCTGAAAGCATTTACAGTCATATGTGGTGTTTAATGTCCATGTATGGAGTTGATATGCTCAAAACGTGACAATTATCAAAATACAAAGGTTGCCAGCTGTTTTATACCTGTTCCCACAAAAAAATAAAACAAACACTTATGTCCCTACTTTTCAAATTCAAATAATAATAAAATACAAAATAAAATGATCAAAATTGAAGAACTCAAGCTGGTTTTCAACGTATTTTTGATGTTCACATGAATAATAGTGAAGGAATTTAGGAATCACTGTGTTGACCTGTTTTAAAAACACAAGTTTTAGTTTTTTCTCCCGAGATGAAAGTTTGACGACTTTAGCGAAAAGACAAAACAGGTGACACGTTGAAAAAAAATTGCCGGAATTTAGAATATTGGGGAGTCACCACACTATGCCGGAAGAGGGTTTCTCTCCAACTGGTTGAATAAGCTCCACCGAATCCCGCTTGAGACATTCCAACTGGGCAAGACGATGACTGGCCCAAAGTACCCACATTTAACGGTACGGTATCAGTTGTTTTATCATGGTGGTGTTATTCATTCCATTGAATGTCGTGCTGAGTTTCTAGCTGTACATGTTCCAACTGAAGAATCTTGCATTATCATGATCCATGGAAGGATGGGTTGTTTTCATCATTCATTAGAAAGGCTGACTTGTGATTCTTTTATTGGGATTATTATATTGAACGGCAATGGGTGCCATTTTTTGCAAGGGACTAGCCAATAAAACAACTAGTGAGCGAACTAGATTGCTTGACCGACGGTGATTGCATCTTAAAGGGTAGAGCATTTATTTTCTTTGCTTGTTTGTAGCCATATTTCCACCATCAACTGTACTTTACTCGCAAGGTTTGAATCTTGACACATTCTCTTTCATTGTAAAAGAGTACGAAGAACAGCAATATGATCGATTTTTCCCCCATAATATTCTGGAAGATCTTATACAAGCCTTCCAGAATAGCAGCTATGGTTCCTGGGCATTTGTTTTCTAAAAGCAGTTTCAGAAGATGATAAAAGTCCATTAGCGAGGCTTCTGAATACAGAATTGCATAAATTGTCTCTTTCCAATTTTGGTCATTATGTTTGAGCGTATGGTTGCTTTTAGGATATTTGAAGGTAGCAATCGTCTTGGCAAGTAACATGAATGTTAAGTTTGCCGTTGTCGTATAGCTACTTTTCAAATCGAAAGATCAATGGAGCAATAGTTGTTTCAAAACCCATCAAAATCCAAAAGATTCCCTTGTTTAAAACCGCGAGAATCCAGTTTTCTTTTATTGGGTTACCGCTGCAAAGATCATGTTAGAAAAAGCAAGGATTCCACTTTTCAGCTTTGAACATATTTTTGGTGACATGTGGACGGACGTCTTATAGCGGTTAACAATAATGTATTGATACAAAGGTAAATTAAGTGATTGTTGACCATAATACCGTAGCTAAGACACTGGTGAAGATGATGGGATGGTATCTTAATTGCAAATTGCTTTTACCCACGAAGAAGGCTTACTTCAGTTTTTTATTTTCTTCATTGCGTAGTGTGTCTTTATTATGGCTCATCCTATTATTCGCTACACTGGTTTTCAGATTAATTTGAGAATTACGGCAAAATGTTGGTGTTAAACGTTTAGACTATAATTGCATAAGCTCACCTGCAAAAAAAAATCTGTTGTTGAATCACTGGAATGTGATAATCTTAATGTATTATGTATACAACATGATAGATGTTGAATATATTGTACCAATTTCAAAGAAGTTAAGTGTACAAAGCGTCATTTATCTGCGACGTCTGAACGATAGAAGATGCAATGAAAGAATTACTTCTGAAATGTCCCAATGAAAGAAAACCTAGTATTTCTCGTCAGATGGGAGCCAATATGGTAGGACTGATGAACTTCAAATGATAGGAGACCGGTCGTTTAACGCTTTAATGAGACAGTAATATTAGCAATATAATCTAGTTTGATATTCTGACATTTTATGTACGCGTCTTTTGTGGCGCCACATTCAGCTACGAATAATTTTCATTAACTTGTGCATGCAAAACTGATTTCGATTTAATATCAAGATTCTAGCTGCGTACACGCTTAAAGATCTCATTAGAATTCAGTTCGCTCTACTGAATTTGACAATAATGAAATACGTCCAGAAATCTAATTAAATCCGTCTTTAGCTGCGGTGTAGGATCGGCGCTGCATGGATGGAAATATTGAAAAAATTCCAAAATATTGCACAGCTGAAAAGGAAGGGTATATTTTAATTTGAGTGGCGTTTAATTGAATTGAAGTGTGGTAGTGGCGGTCGAATTCCAGTTTAGCCTGATATCTTAATTAAAATGTCCACAGCTTTGGCTGTGGAAGATACGTGAACCCGATGCGTCCAATGCAGACAAATCGTTATTAATTCTCCTCTCTTGAGCACAAACACAATTCTTGTTCTTGTCCATGTGTGATTCGTGCGATTAAGTTTAATTAAATGCGTATTTTTAATGAGGCAAATGGAATAAACTATCACAATGTCAGTAGTGGTTGTCCATCACATCCGTCCATTTATTTTGACGTAATATAAAGCAAGTTGGGGATAAACTTCAGTAGGTTATACATGTATATTGTACGCTCTAGAAATCGATGTAAAATTGAACGCTTTCCTTTGTATACGTACTTACATAAAAAATATTTTAATCTAGTTGACATGGTCTAACCAAGGATACAATATGTCAAAAAATTGACATAAAATTGTGCCAAATCTTTCCAATTTACTTTTAAATAACGTCTATGTACATTTATACAATCAATGTACAATTATTGCAGAATAATTGGAACGTTATCTATTATTTATCAGTGAAAATTCAAATGTATCACAATATACAGGATTTATTTTTTAACAAATGTTTCAACATTTTTCTATTTTGCACAAGGGAATATAATTTTACAGTTGAAATCGTTTCTAATGTAAATAAAATATGCATGCATTTTTAAATTTCCGTTATTGTCTGTAGGACCGCCTTAAGTGCCATTAGATAAGTAAGCGTGGTGTGTATACATATTCATGCTATATTTTACTATATAAATCTATGAATACGAGTGTATACAAAGCATGTGTTATTTGAAGACTTTTTCCACGAAAATGCTTTTTAACATTTACATACAGTAACACGCTCAACAATTCCTTTTGCATCGAGTGTTTGGATGATTTTTAATGCTCATGTATTAAAAGAGATCATGTTTCGTATCCACCTTTTTCAGGTATGCTGATGCATGCAAGCCTTATCATTGCAATACGATATTTCATAAGACAATTAAGCTTTATTTATGGTAGTTGATAATACATTTTTGGATTGAATTATTACACATTCTGGGAATCTATAATATTTAAGAGATCCAATTTATAATTAAGAGGACATCCACTTTAAATGCCTCAAATCTAATGACAACATTTTAATTCTGTGGAAAATCGATCGAAAGGCCAAATATAACTTGTATTTCGCCCTTCAATGCCAGTAGAAACGAAAATTACGTTATAGAAATATTAATTTTATACTTACTCTCTTGATTTGCATTTATGAAATATACATGTATGAAATTGAATTCTGGCTTGAAACAACAATATATTTACCCTAACTGAACAGCGATTTACTTGTTTTAGATTTCCATATATCACAACTAAAGGCAGACGAAATTAAAGATTAATTTGATTATGCAAATTTTGTTCTATGATATTTTAGGAAAGATGAGGAGTCCTAAAATTAAATAAACATACACAGTCTGAAAATCAAGATATTAAATATCTTAATTTAATATCGAAATTTAAATCTGTGATCGTTTATTTGAAAACAATGAAAGGTTTGTCTCAATACATTACAAATAAAAAAGCCACTCGTGGTTAATGGATTAGTGACTTTAGAAGTTAACATTTGTTTGGAAGCAGACAATTAATCATTATTTTAAAATATCTTCATTTGGGTGTATTTCATGTAATCATCGTTTCTCTTAACATATTCAGTAATGTTATCTGACGCAATGTCTCATGATTTTGAAAGATTGGTTTCTAAAAAAATGGCTAAGGTATGTATTATTAATTATTATAAGTTGTATAAGGTTAAAGAGTTTAATTTTCCAAATTACAGCGTTTTCTTGAGACATATCTTCATTTAAATCCAAGTGCATTTTTAAATTGAATGATTGTTTTTATCTATCTGGGTCTGTGCATAACCTATTGTAAAAATAACCTACATACTGAAAAATGCCAACCATTTAAAAATGCTTGTAATAATACACTTCTAAACACGTGTTTTCCAACATTTTTTAACATCATAACAATTCATTATAGCAGCATGTGTGCATTACTTGTTCATTACTGTCTGCTGGTGGCAGAAAGTCTTAGTCATTGATTCACTGGGTTCCATATCCGCAACAAACTGCGATTGCATTCTTAGTGCTAGCAAATGTTACATTCCTTTGAATGCCAAAGATCGCTTACAACAAATCTTGATGATTATTTAGTGCAATAAGTAGCTCATGGACAGCTGTTCACCTAAAGACATCAGCAATGGAAGCAGTATTGAATGGCGGTTTCACTGCTTCCATTGTTCAAATATGCTGTTCCGTCTCTATAAAATTCTTGGGAAGTGTATCATCTGTGGATGTGTAGTAATATAGTCCCTATATAGCCTGAAGATAACTGTGTTACTAGAAAAACAGTAAACATACTCCTTGTTCCATCTATGCAGTTTAATTTACCATGAAATGTGCTTTCAAAAATATTTGTCAGACGCAAATTTAGTGTAGTTTTCCAACAATTTGCGGGTTTATTGGCAAATATGTAATACATTTATATTACACGCTTGAATGGATTAATGATTAACATGATATAGTTGAATGATTAATATATAACTTGACATGTATGTGGTAGTATGGATATTATCATCATTTACCATTTCACATGCATGCTTCAGGCTGGTTTTCCCCCAAAGTTTTGGATTTAAAGACCTGTTCTTGTTAAGTCTTTTAGCCTATCACCAAATACCCATTGCCTGGTTGCCCAATACTCTCGTGCTTGTGATGGATTTGGGCATTTTAGAGCCCAGCTGGATGCTTTCTCATGTAGTCAGGAATGTATCGCTGAGTTTGTTGCCATTTATGTCAAGCGCACTCCTGAAAATGTGTGATCATCTACATTGTCCATATAAAGTTTTTTTTTGTGAAAAATGTCTCCGGATGATCGATTGTTTTGACACAATCGCATGACAGGAGTAGTCTTCGCCCATTTGTATAGGCTTATAGAGCATATATATCCACTGATGGATTATGAATGTGAGGACGAGGACACTGTGAACGTTTTCTATCCTATATGTGCATTTCAACTCGCATTATAGGATGACACGTACGATTCCATCAAATTTGTATTGAAAAGTTGCTGTTTGAAACTTTGCTGATATTATATTGGTGTAGCCCTTTGCTTCTATGTGATGGCCTTTGTAGAATTGCAATTTAATATTCCAGATGTATTGGTAAAAACTCTTACTGGCACTTTTGTTCACGTTCAAATTGATCTAATCTCAGTGACATTCAAGGAATTGTACACTCTACATCTGGGTTAAAATCATCTTTCATTCCATTTTTTTGACACTGGGTTTATTGTGTCATAAAGTTTTGTAAAGTAACCTTTTTTTTCATAATGATCTTTTAAACAATTGATTTATCCTTCGTTATTTTCAAAAGATGGTTCATATATGTGACGATGTGTAACCTCTAGTGTTTTCAGGGGACACATTTCGTTTAGAATATTGTTCTGATCGCATATAATATCTTCAATTTTCGAATTTGAAATTACTATTCTTGCTAATGTTAATCTTTGCTAGGTGATGCTCTATTTATTCAGAATCTCAACTCTTTTAGATGGTCGTGTGAATATAATTACTGCTTACGAAAAATCCCTTGACATTTTACCCCAATAAACGCAATGTTCTGCAATTTTAAAACTCGTCCTTTCATTAAATTTGATTAAATTAATTTATGCTAAACAAACCTCTCGAGATAGTTAAACATTTGGGAGTTTGGTTAGCTGAATAATCGCACAATTTCTCGAAATTGTAATCTTGAATTTCTAATTGGTCTGCATATATAGTTTGGACAATATATACAATGTAGTTTTCCCTTGGGCATAAGCAGATTTCATCTCTACAGACTACAGTACTTATCACAATGAATATTCAACCATATTCTAAAGTGTGTATTCTTGGCAGCTAGGATCATCATGAACACAGATATGTACAAAATGTTAATTATCTGGCACGTTCAATGTGGTTACTAGAACGTATGCCAAAAGCATATACGTGCACATTGCATCTAGATGAGTAGCTTATAGATGGCATTTTGAAATTAAAATTTCCTAAATTGTGATAATACTACTTGTCAAGAACTTTATATATTTGTTCTTAACACTCTGCTACTGTAAATGTATTTATTAGTCTTAAAATAAATGCAATGTGTATTTTTCTTGTTTTATGCAACATTAAAAGTTTAAAATTGATAAAATTACAATATTAATTGGTGAAATATCAGTATAATTTATTTTCCTAAATTTTATTTTCGGTGCCATGAGGTGGGTGACATTAACTCTGATAATCGAAACTACACTGTACTAAAAAGTTGTGCAAAAGTGATATTATAATTTAGCCTAATGGACCTCATAGGTTCACCCCTAATGGATGTGCAAGCCCGGGATTTGCATGTAGTAGTTTGCAAGTGTGATTGTGTTAGGTTTGCTACTCTATTGAATTCCTTGCGGGAATAAACAGTAAAATCCTCGCAGTATTCTATCAATATCTCTCTCGTAAGATACGAAGACGTCTGTCTCTGTTGGCAGCAGGAGAAATTGTATAAAAATCCAAATTTCCTGCTACAAACAAAATAACCCTTTTAGCAGCAAGCATGTCCATTTCGTGACTTAAACATAAAATGTTGAAAGTAAACACAGAACAACTAAAGTTGTTTTTCTCTAGGAGTGTGAATAAGCGTTAAAGTATAAAGTGTACGTTATGTATTCATTCGAAATCATTTTATCAACCCTTAAAAGCTTGAGAGGAGGGGGTGAGTCGAAGTAGTATTGAGGTCAGGTATGTGTTAACTAAAAATTTTGAACGAGTTTCCCATTTCCTAATGTTTCAGATATACGATGAGAGCAAATATTATGCATTTAGTGTTATTGTTTAATTCATCGGGGAGACTGTTACTTGCTCTTACTATACGCTTGTTTAATTTTAGCGCTCTGGAATGGCCCATTTCATGGTTTTTAGAAATTACCACGGATGAAATGAAAGTGCAAATAAGTTTGAAAGTTATTTGCATGAAAATGAATGCAGCCGTCCAGAATGTATTGTTGGTCTAACAATGTGCATCCCCAAAGGCCCGCGTGACTCTATTAATTAAATTTGTCTAAATGAATTCTATAGTGAAGCCCATTAAACCCCTTATGACGCACATGTCAAGCAACCACTCGTTCTCAAGATTTTTCCATCGCCAGATTTCTTTTATTATTTTGTTCCAGATGCAATTATTATTTTTTTTTTTTTAGTTCTTGAGCTTTAATAACGCAATTGATTGCAAAAATATGCTAATAAGAAGATACGAGGACGTGAGTTTTGTGTGCTCTACTTGGCAAAAACGAAGTATCTTACATCGGGCTAATTTTACCTCTGAGAATAGGGATTGGAAAAACAACGTGCACACACAATTATTGTAATTTATTTTTACGACCAGTGCTCACATATTCCTAATGGAAGCAAGAATATCGACTGGGCCTGTTTTGTCGTCTTTGAAAATTTCTGTAACTAGACGTCATGAAAGTGTACAACTCGTTTCTGAATGACGAGAGAAAATGGAAATGGTTTGCTACCTCACAGCTTATCCATTTAAATATTAAATATTCAGTGGATTCGACGCTCATATTATTGTTTCAATATTTTCTTATTGAATTCGTATTGAGCGTGGTGGAATGTGCTCTTAAAACGTATATTTGTCTGGAGGCTAGATATGTTTCTAGCGCAAATTATAAATATTTTTATATCCTCCCACACCGCCAGACCCTTAATGAAAACCTAATTGACTTAGTTGCAATATTTGCAAATTACGCGTGGTGGTGTTCATAGCATATTTTTCAAGGTGCTCTTTTATGATTGTTCTTATATTAACTTTTTTTTATCTTAAGAGAGTGTCTCACGTTTATATAAATGAAGCAATGAGTAAATTAATCTTTCATTCTCACATTCATCTATGTGAGTAAGCCGCGAGATGCACATTTCAAAAGGTTGGGAGTTGTAACTTATTATACAGCATATACATTTTCTTACTATGTTTATGTATATGTAATCATTGAAATATTATCAACGTAAATTTTCATTTTTTATACATGTGTACCACGAATTCACCAGCAATTATTATGTTTAATCATATTTTCTTGTTTTATTTATGAAACTTTAAACAGGGACACACAAAATTACGTCAAGTAAGTTTTCATAAATCGTTGCGTTTTATACACTTGTATAGTCATAAACTATTTTAAGATACAGTAATACCGTTTACGATCTTGCTTGGAAAAACATCCTGTTATTATACAAGCCAATGGTATTATAATATATTGACTCTCGTGGACGAGTATTTCTTAAAATGTGTAAAAGAATGTAAACCTCACAACATATGTAACAAAATGTTCTTTTTAAACCAGATATGACACTAGTGTGTCTTCTAGACTTGAAGCATTGTAACAGATTTTTATCAATAATTTATAGAGACACAGTAATTCCAAACTTACACGATCTTTTCAACTTAAAAAATCTTTCCAACTACAGACAATAGTTTGCGCAATTTTTTAGTTGTACTCAAGCGATGATGGAATATATTTTTTTAAAGTTTTTCATTATCTGGACTAATGCGCTATTCTAGCAATAGTTGACCCCCTTTTTACACAGTTAAGAGGTGTAAGAAATCTGTATAAAGCGAGTATCTGTTTTTTCACATATTTTGACTGGAATTATTGATTGATGTATATGGTACAAAAATTCTTGGAACAAACCATTTTTTTTTTTTCGAAATACTATTAGATACTGTACATACCTTTTTATCGTGAAAGGTCCCCCAAACAAGAAAATCATTGTTTCCTATACACAACTTTTGAAGGCAGACACTGATTTCATACTGCATATATTGTGGTGGAGATAATTAAAACTACAAGCGTATAGACTATACTATTCTTGTAGCTGACCTCGGGGGTCATTACAAAACATAAATACCGGCAGTCACGTGTTTGGTTTACATTCGAATATTAAATTGAGTTCAATGCTTGAACATTTCAAAAATATATCAGGGCAATTTGACACCGTTCAATTGTATAGAAAGCTCATGAGTCATCAAATACCAAGTGTTATGTCAACATACAGTATTTACAATTAGATATTATGTTGCGTTAATAAGTTAGAATATTTTCGAGTTGCTTCTTATGTAAAAGACTTCTATAAATCAAACTTTTATATTTATTTTAAGACGCCATAAAATCCGTTTACTCAATCTAGCGTTTGATACCATTATTTATGCAAAATTTCACGTAGTGTAAATTGAGTTATAGGCTCAAACCACATTATTATGACTAAGCTGGGTCGCAGTGACAATTGGCAGCGGTTGAATTGATATACCCTAGTGATTTTTGGTATTAATACAGCCATCTTCAATCTTATATAACCATGGAAAACGCATTGTTTGAAAATCACCCCCAGCGACTGAAAGTCAGGGAATATCACTGTGTGCCATGACAACCGCAATGTTTTGAATATTGGTCATTTATACTCTGATTCTCTTTCACGCCCCCTCACCAACGTTCGTGTCTAAAATAGACAGCCATTCACAATTTCACACCTCCAAACTGTTTTTGGAATCAATAAAATTTGTAAGTCAACATTATCCGAAACCACCAAACGTTGCACGGATTTGTTATTTTTTCGAGTTATTGGAAACGTATTGTGGAATTGGTCGCGAGAGGGTTGCTTTGAAATTTATAGGATGATCCTTAAAATCCTTGAGATATTCTTGACTTTTATCCAGAAAATTTATTAGACACCCTGTTTAAATTCAAAGATATTTTGACGTCAATGAAGATTTTCTCCCTCCCCCCTCCTGCCTCTTATTAGTGAATCATATTTGCATTCCCAAGAGCTAGTTGTTAGGAATTTATGGATGACCCCCAATAAATGTCACGTTGCATTATTGCTACCATCAAATGGAATTATCATATTTAAACAAATTGCTGGCATAAAAGCATCCAAGAGGTTTTAGCATGTCTTTATTTTTATTATCTTCTATGGCGACATGCCTGTCAACCTTATTTGAAGAATTGAAATTGTCTATGGGATTATGATGCAAATAGACATAATTTAAAATTTTTTAGAGTCAAAAGTTGATCTTTCACGACATTTTTTCTTCTCTTCTTGAGCTTATATTCCATAGTTACAGAATATGGAAAATAAGTACAATTATAATTTTTACCATTTTTAGTTAATAGCATATTTGTAACTTATCTTTAAAAAAATATTGCCAAATGTCGGAAGTTTCAAATTATTAACCGTTTAAGCGTCGTTACCTGCAATGGTAACAAACATAACGGATATAATTACATAATTAGGTGATGATATACTGCATAAAACTGAAAACCATTTCTGGAGCGAATAATAAATGTTCCATAAACTGTTTTTATCTCGACATTTCAGATGCAGAGTTTAGGATTGCATTTCATATCAGCCAAAATGTCCTCATTTGCATACTCATATACGTGTAGTTACATTGTAGTTACTTATAAGGTGTAAAAATGCACCAAGAAAACTGTCCATTCTATGCAGACTCTTTCAGGCCGTTAGTTTTAAGTAAGCACACGTATTGTTTCCATGGCTTTCATTGTTATCTTCGGTTTGTCTCTTTTTAAGGCGTTTTTTCTCTTCATTTTATGCCCTTTGTGAAAGCCCAGCAAGTAAACGACATGCATAAGCAATTCGCAGTTATGTTTTATTCACGTTTATATCTTGGTAGCACAAACACACATAAACCAATTTGAAAACATAAAAATGAAATTTGCGTTTCAGGCAGGGATGCTACATTTTCATGTCAATTGACTTGCCTTGTATAGATTGTCAACTTTAGCAATTAATTGATAATGGCTTGGTAAACAGCGATAAGGGTCAATAAAATTTCTACCTTGTAACACTTTTCGGCATCTTTTGAAAGGCAAACATTTTTTTTAACATTTTAAAATCATGTATTAATTTTTAATTTAAAATACCGAATTGACATAGCTAAACTTATTGGAATGTATATTCTAATTTGTTCTTTAATTTGTTAATTAACATTTGAACTGTTAATTAACTAACAATTGGATATTTGTTTTAGTGTTTTTGCACGAAAAATACATTTTTTTAAAAAAAAACATGAAAGCATGGAAACAAATGCAGGCTAATTTTTACATGTGACACATACTTTTTTAAATTACTTTATACGTGTGTAATTTCTAATATGTACAGTTTTTTACTACACTATCATAAAATTGGAAACAAAAACAACTATAGTTCTGTTTTCATATATGTGTTTAATGTTTAGTAACATTTTCAATGTAATTTTTAATTATGAAAAATACGATACTGGTCGTATACCACGATACATAAAAAAATATAATAATCAACATTATTGGATCGTATAATTTTGGATAAATTATCCGCGTTTTTCCATTGCAGAAACATATTGTTACATAAATATAATATATTTTTACCATCTCCATTCAGTTTCAAACCTCGTATCGACTGTCCTAAATATCTTTTTCAAGAATCTCACAATCATTTACCAAACCAGGCCAAATCTTCTTACTCTAGACTATAATGATTTTATTAAATTATATTTTGGATATATGAAGTATAAGTTCAAATAGAAATAGCAGCTTAAGTTTGCACTTTATAAAATGTGCAATTTATTTTTGGCATTTGTACGACTTCCTGAAAACCATTCCCTTGGAATATGCAGAATCGTATTAATGAAATTGCACGATAACTTACCCCAAATGTAACAATCACATAAGCTTATATCCTCGAATCCAAATAAAGTGCATTGGCAGCTTATCTCAAAATATATCCCTTGACGTTTAATTAAGAAATCAATTATATACTTTTTCTTTACCCTCTTCGATGATGACGATTTCTGCACTTTATTAGCTGCTATCACTAATTTTGGTTTCGGTGGCACTGATAATGAAGCAGAAGTTGGTTGCAATTTTAGCAGATTATTGTGCATTATTGAATAGAAACGCTTCGCTATATAACATCCACGTAATAATAATAAAAAAGATTGAAGTCGTTTCAGCTCATGTTGGAAACAGCTCTAATAGTCTGGAGATTAAATAATCTTAGATAAGATAAAATTGATAAAACTCGGTATAAAAACAAAAGGACGGTGCGACGAATATTATTCTTGAATAAATACGAACACTGAATTATGCCTGAGAATTGCATTATAAAATGAAAACTCAAACGCCTTGACTTAGTATTTATCGTCCTTTTCCATTCGAAACAGCTTAGTTTTATGATACGGATAGGTTTAACCGAGCTTTCGATTAAAAACCATAAAGTAGCTTTGTGCATAGTTAGGCTTATGAGGTTTTTATGTTTACATAAAGACTTATATTTAGTTGACCCTAGATGGAATTGGCTAGTCCTAGAAAGCGTTTCAAAAAACCCATGTTGAACACTTGAATTATTACGTACCCTTAAACATCAGATTTGGATATGAATTTACTAGACAGTTTTCGCATGCCAACGTCTTTCTATTTACCTTAACTTTAATGGAGGGAAGGGAGGATCCACGCATTGAACTACCCAATGAACTAACTGCACGTAATGGGTGCGCATGCGTGTTTCTTCCCTTCCCGCCTTTAAAGTTAGGTAAGTATAGAGACGTTAATGGGAAAACTGTCTATTATTAGAGAGTTTGAGCCAGCCAACGCCTTAACGTTAACCTTAACGTTAACGTGGGGAAGGGAGGAGCCACGGATTTAACTATCCAATTAATTAACTGTACGTCATGGCGCACTCATGTCATTCATTTAGTTCATTGGTTAGTTAAGACCTTGGCTTCTCCCTTCCCCACGTTAACGTTAAAGCGTTGGCTGGCTCAAACTCTATTAATATAATATTAATATATTACTAGTATATTGACCTGTTTTAACAACAGCTTTCATAATTGTTGTTCCCAAGATAAGTTTGGCAACATTAGCAAAAACACAAAACAGGTGTCAAAATAAAATTGGTAATAATTTAGCATGCATATAGAGAATTTAGAATATTTGGAAATCCCCACAATATGACTGAAGATTATTTATCTCCAACTGGCTGAAAAAGTACAACATTCGCAAAACATTCCCAACTTTGAGGAAACCTGAAACGCATTTGCATAACAAGATTGCCTAAAGTTTAAACTATCGATCTATTATCATTTTTTTTTACTTTATTCACAATTCCATCTCCATTATTATCTTTTAGAACGTATTTCGATTTCACTGCAAATAATGGATATGTGCGTGTTCCTCGTCAAATGTAACATAAGAAACATTTTAAGTCAAGAAAGCAAAATCTCCCATGTCTGCTGACCTCCATTCTCCTTAAATTGGTAACTTCCTATTGTGCTGATAGTCATGGTTGGCAAATAAGAAGACACTATAAACAGGAAATCAAGCCATTAGGCATTGTATGTAGCATTTAATGGGGTGATGCCATACTCATTTGCCGCCAAAATAGATCTTCAGTTACATGCCCTGCTTTGAGAATGCCTTCACGCTTTGCAGAATGTGCCAATGCAAAATTCAGTAGGCTTACCAAGGTCACACTTGGGGCAAATGGGTTGTAAAGGAACCCAGCAGCCTACTAAGAAAAATTGAATTTTCACCCAAAGATCTTCAATAAATCACTCGCTAGAACTTTTCAATGGGTTCCTCCTTTATGTCAAAGATAAAAACCTCATTTACATACTGAAAGTCATGAAAGTTTCCATTGATTTCAAAGCACAAAAGGAGCCATTGAAAAAGATGATTGTTCACTTGCATGAAGTGAAGTTCTGGAATATAAAACGAGAAGAACGATGCCAGATCTCTCGTGCATCAATTTCCTTGTAATGGAATGTCAGTACTGGAAGCTGAGCTTCAGAGCAAAACGTCGTCATTCTCAAGAACTTAAAAATTGAATTTGCCAGACACCAACAGATTTCCGGTCTCGAGATTCAATCTTGTAATCCAAGTTATTTCAGGTGATTTAAGAAATGATATTGCCATATATTGATGACATGAATGTAAGCCTATATAAGGAGATATGGATACATTACATGAACAGTATTCTCGTACATCTAGGTGTGTATGTGGACCAATAATAGAGTTTGAGCCAGCCAACGCCTTAACGTTAACTTTAACGGCAGGAAGGGAGGAGCCAAGGACTTACGTATCCAATAAATTAATTGAACGTCACGCGCACTCATGACGTTCATTGAGTTCATTGGGTAGTTAAGTCCGTGGCTCCTCACTTCCC